>OMNN01064002.1:12078-32341 GCA_900302755.1 Chromis chromis
CAAATATGTTCGTTACAGGTATTTGTAACAGCTAGTAATATTTATAATACTCAGTTCATATTAGAGCTGGGCAATACAGCTAAAAAAATGCATCATGATAAAATATTTTATTTCATTCACTATAAATAATTATTGATCATTATTGAATACTTAAAAACAATTATGTTCTTGCAGTTCAAGATTCTGTTAAAATTAGGGGTGGGACTCGATTTAAAAAAAAATCTAATTAATTAGAGGCTTTGTAATTAATTAATCTCATTTTAATCGCATAACAATATTTGCATTCGAGTGGTGCCGTGGGCTTGGTGTGCTTCGGTGGTGTGCAGATTCTTTTTTGCGCAGTTTGCGCAGGGCCGCGCTCTTCTCAGGGCTTCCATCAGGCAGTGTTGTCTGGACAAACGTTCCGTGTTGTCTGGAGTCCAAACTGCGATTAAATGCATTCATTTTTTTGACGCGGTATTTTTCTTGTAATTAATTAATCATAATTAACGTGTTAAAGTCCTACACCTAGTTAAAATATTGACTCTTTAGGGTATGTGACACATTATTGATGCCCAAACGTAACCATAAAATCAAATTCCCAAATGTTTGGTGTCGTAAATGTGTCATGATGGAACATGACTAAATATGATCAGCGAAAAGCAGAAAAAGTCCCATTTTAGTTTATGTGGCTAATTCCAAAATAATAGCTGATGGTAAAAAATATTTTTAGCTTTTTTCACATTCAATTAAAAAATATATAACAATCCGCCACTGAGCAGGACATTTTGTTTATTAGTTAAAATCAATTTCAACATAAAAGGTTTGGTCTTTTGTGTTATGCCATTGTTTTTATGCAGTCATGATGGTCAAGCCTAACAGCAAACTAGAAAAGGCAGTATGACTGTTTCCACGGGTGAATCACAGACTCTAGCACCCTGTGGTGATCACACTTTATTCAGCACTAAAAGGTCATCCTCCTCTCCAGCACAGCTCAGGTTTTTATTACAGGAAACCAATAATCAATAGATGATTCATAGACACAAAAACAAAACATTTTCATTCACAACATTGTGAGCATATTCTGGATCTGGGTAAAAAATTAACTGCATTTAGTAGATGTAGTAAAAAGGCAGATGTTTACTGTTCGTGGGCTCTAATATGTGAGGATGTCATGTTTTCCTTTGCCAAACTAAAATAAAACGGAATATCTTTAGATTTTGGACTGTTGGCCAGACAAAATAAGACATCTGAAGATATGCTTGAGAAATCATAACACAATTTTAAAGAGATAAAGCAAATACAGCACTAGAGAGTCAAAAGATACGGTGATGGGGATATATAGATGGATGGATACTTTATTTATCCTGAGGGACATTCATTCGTCATAGCACCACCACAACTAAGGACTAAAGACCACAATATACATACAACAATCTCAGAGGTTAAAGAGGTTTCTGGCATTTTATAGACAAAATAAAGCAGCAATCTGCAGATTAACTGCTAGTGAAAAAATAATCTTTAGTTCCAAGTTGAGCTGCCACATGAGCTTCATCAGCTCGTGATAACTGGAAGTAAGATTAAGTTAATATTGACGCACTGCCTTAAAGTGCACTGAGGAAAATGGAAAATTTATCATAAACAAGTCAATAACAAGTGGAGACACTATATGCTGATGACAATCATATGATAGAAATGCAAGGTTCAATATTAAATTAATCTGCCTTCTGCTGTTTTAAATGAATTTGGAACCTCAGCTTCTAATAATGTCTTATAAAAACAACACAGACTCCAACATTCATATTTTTCAGTGCCATATGTATTTGTGTTTAATACAGAAGTAAATTCCAACAAATTGCTAGATTTATTGTTTTGTGAACAATCATCCGAAGGAAAACCTTCTTCTTGTCATCAGGAGGAAAACCTTCGTAAATAGAATTTAAACCATTATCACACATTCAGATGCTATCAGCCCATTAAACAGCCGTCATGGTGCTATATTCCCTAACATACGGTCCAGTGGGGACTTCCACCCCCTTCTAGTAGGCTCAGCAGGCCATTATCACCCCATTTAATGGCAGTGGAGCTGTGATTTTGCACTTAGAAGGGCAAACAAATGTCCAGTGTTGGAGGCTGAACAAGTTGGTTGTGGTGTTCAGCAAGGAGACTCAAGTTTAGGTCCTGTCTCAGTTCCATCAGTACTAATATTGTTATTTGATTGATATGGCTTATTTAGGGGCGATACCAAAACTGATTATTAGTTATCAAGGAGACCGATACCCAATATTTGGAACCGATATGTATTTGCAGTAAAATTGAAAACCCTGGGGTTCAAAATTTAGGATAACTCAAACTCAAACACATGACTTCATTGAAATTTCTTTGTTTATTTATGTTTTACATTAGTTTTTTAAAAAGGAGACGTTTTTAACATTTATCCTCTGGTTTTAAAAGGCTTTTACTCGTAAGAGAGGTGGTTGTTTGACTCTGAATCAAACTAACACATTTTAAAATTAAATTTGTTGCATCAAGAATCACCTCAAAAAATAATACCAATAATCGGAAGAATGTTGAATATTAGATCCGATAATCAGCCGGACTGATAATCAATCAATTCTTAGTAATTATAGTTAGATTTTTTGATTCATGTCTAATTTCATTTTTTCTTGCTATTTTTCACTGTGTAATGATTTTTACTTGTTTTTTCTATCAATGTTTAGGGACCAAAATTCTTTGGTTAATTTTAAGGACCATGATTCGGTTTGGATTAAATTACAGAATGTTGAAAGCACTTATACAGCACTCTTCTACCTTAGTGGTACTCAAAGTGCTTTACAATGTGTTTCTCATTCATCCATTCACACACACATTGTCACAACCGCCAACCTTATGATTAACGGACAACCTGCTCTACCACCTGAGCTACAGCCGTTCTATTTTGTAAATTTCCAGGTTGATGACTCCACCTGAGATTTTACAGGCAATTTTCACACAACCACAAGACATTATGGGGGTTAACTGCTGTTTATCAATGATCAGAATGGACGACTATGCACTCTCTGGCCTATTAGGTGAAGGTGGAGGAGGTTCTTGCTGACCCATATGACCAACTAGGTGGCATTATAAACAATTAAGATTTGTTGGTGATGTAGTTATCAGGTTGCTCAGTTTTGATTGCACTAAAGCTGTTTAGGAAAGTCGTATCCTAAATTTGAACTCATCTGTAGTTGGTGGTATTGACAAAGTTTTTTAAAGATAGATACTGACTCCCCAAGTAAAAACCAACGCCTCTCTTGTCCTTGTTTGTCCCCAGCCAAGGCTGTGGCCAAGGGTGGTGCAGTGATTACTGGTTTTAATGGCGGTTGGTCTTGCTATGAAAGAGCTCGTTGGTTCTGGAGGGGCTCCACTGGCATACTGACTCTGTCAACAACAGGAACACCAGCTGCATCCTCCCAGGTCCTGTTCAGAAATAGCTTGGCCCCAGTGGTAGCCCTGGCCCCGTCCCAGCCAGCAGCCCCCACTAGAGGCGGCAGGCCTGACTCCAACAGTCTGGCATAAAGTCTTCCCATTGTAGAGGACAGAGGTGTCTGTGAGGCCCGGAAACGATAGGGCAGCAAACATTACCGACCCCTTGCTGTACAAGCAGTGTCCTCTGTCACAGAGTCTTTCATCTAATGGGCTCAGAGCAAAATCAAAGTGACAATATTAATCATGTGATGTGGAAAATAATTAGAGGCGCAATAAAGGACTGAGTGAGTCCCATCCCCCCATCTTCCAACATAGAGCAGATAACTGATTGCTGCTTGGCTCAGTGTGTGATGAAAGGGTACCAGGGTGGTTTTGAATGTGGCCATCAGCAGCTAATTACTTGACAGAAACCTGATATTTAGCAACAGTTACAGCACAGGTGCATCAATAAAATATTTTTCACTACTGTCATCACTTCCACGTCAATATTAGCTCCTTGAAGAAACGTACACGCCATTCAAAAAGCTCCATGATGAGTATTTTTCAGTGCCAAAGCTAATAAGCAAAGCACTTAAAAACATCCAGGGATACCCACCTAAATTAGTCAGTCCAACAAAGCAATCAGACTGCTCTTTTCAAGGCAGTGAAGCAGAAAAACTCCTGTTGTCACTTTCTCCCAGTCAATGTTATTCCCTCGTTAGAAAATGTCACAAGGCCATTGATTGTTTTCATGCTCCCGACACGGCCGGTTGCTTATGAGCGGTATTCTTCAGAGGCATTTGTCATCCACACCTGGCTGTGTGAATCAAAACGCTGCTTTGGTCAAATCGTCTCTCTAGCAGTGTGTGATTCATAGAGGAGAGGCTTGCCCTGCCCTGACTGTCTGCACGCATGGTGCCCCAGGAAGCCTGCTGTTTCTCTCTCTTGTTTACAGATCGACAGCATCTCTGGGAGAAGCAGGGCGACAGCCTGTGACAGACTGATGGATGATGTGACACTCATGCGCCACTGTGTCATCCGTGCATCCACCTCCCCTATTCTCTCCTCACCCACTCACTGCCTGAGGGGAAGGATGGAGGAGTGCATGTAGATCACGCTTAAAGTTGCACCTTTTCTTCCAAACCATGGATGTGTATGTAGAGAAGAGCCTGATGGGTGGATGGTGGGCGGCTGTCAGCTTGCCTGATTGTTAACAGCCACATGACAAAACTAGATTCGCTGCAGATGACGTTGCTCAGGAGTGGGGAAGAGCAGACACAAATGGGTGACAAGTGGAGGTGACAGGACATAAGGGCACCAAATGAATCTGCATAGTAATGAGCCAGCTCCCCCAGAAATTACACATCTCAAGATGTCATTGCAAAGAAAAGACGGAGTTGCCCATCAGGGCTGGAGAAAACTACCAGTAAATGGACACTGTCTGCCTGATAGAGGGAAAATGCTATGCATAACAGTCACTGACTCATCAACTGCTGCTGTATAATAAGTAATGTCAACAGCAGGATGACTCACAGGGTAAATGCTCCTTAACCTAAAAAATTAGAAGGAGAGAAGTGAGAAGAGTCAAATAAAGAGATTTCAGAAATATCCCATAGCAATGGTACACTTAATATTTAATTAGAATTTGGCTTTTACAATTGAGTGACATGTCTAAAAGTGGACATAATCAGTGTACTTGTTGATAAGGCAGGCCTGCTGAAATTCAAATTAAGAGCTTAAACTCTCTCAGACATGTCTTCCAATTTCCCAGATCTGTAAAGCGAGTAAACAGCTCTAAGTAATGCTTCGTATGCTGTTGGATGGACTCATCTTTTTATGTTGATTCTACCTACCCCTGCCCTCACTTAAACCCCTCTGACCACACATTCACAGGAAATATGGCAATTAGGGGACCACTCAGCTCACATTCAATATTGAATGACAAGAATCTTTCTACGTTTTCAATCACACCTTCTGTGATTCTCAATCACAACAGCGAGGGAGATCAATAGTGTCCCTCCACAACACTCCATTACGTTTAACCTGCCACTCTGAAGTTTATATTACAATTTCAATTTTTGGTGACATGAATCTATTTGTGGAAAAATGGCAGCGTGCTGTAGATTCGCCACCATGCCTGTGGCTTTGCAAAGCTGTTGTTTGGGGTGATTATTTGAGGCAAACGGAAAATTGACAAACATGCTCCTGATTCTCTTCGCAACTATTCACTTCTTCTCTAGTGAATGATTACTGTCAGAGGTCATCAGTTACCGTTTTCCCAGTAAATTAGGTTCTGCTTTTGAAGGCAGCCAGATGTTGCTTGGCAGTCGCCCCAGTGGAATTGCTCCTCTTTTCTCTGCTTCCACAGTCAAAGAGGTATCTGCTATGTTAATAGGTCAACAATGCTCCAAGGCTTCGTTGACTTGCTAATCCACCACTTCACAAGTCTCTCCAATCCTCTTCTCCTCATCCCATCTCTGTCTATATTGTATTGTTTGTAGCCACACTAGGAACTTATAGTGATAAAGTATTCCCCCTCCCTTTCACCAAGAATTCTACCAGTAAAACATAAACATTTATAATCATTACATCCAATTAGACCACAAAATACATACATTTAGGTTAAGATACACATTTCTGAAGTTATATAATGTTCTGAAACTGACCACGACAGCATTTTTTAGCACTAAACTAATCCAAGAAACCTGAGGGGGGGAATATCCTGTAATATTTCCCTACCACTGAACCTGCTAATGGTTTGTATTGTTATGGTAAAATTGAGTTCAGGCGATTAGCTTAAAGCCGAGGCATGGTGAGGTAATTCTCCAAATACACTGAGCGCATCACTGACTAAATGGAAGCAGCGATAATATCTAGTCTGTCACGGAGCCGCAAATATCCTTACAGGAGACTATATTCTATCACACACAGTCACACATACCTAAGTCATCAAGATATTCTAATTAATTTTTTAAGGTAAATGTACTCAACTGCAAATTTTAAACTCATCAAAACCTACAACATGTTGTCAACTAAAAATACACCAATGTGCTTGATGTAAACAGCTATGGAGAAATGTCCTTCACGTCATCCTTCGCTGCAGCTACCCTGATCCCCTCAGGGGTCATCCAAGTAGAAGGTGAACCACTTGCTCTTATCAGCACTTCCAGACCTCCAACCAGCCTTATCACCCTACTTGCCCCGAAGATGTTTGGGTCAACCATGCATCGATGCCTCCATACCAACACATGATAACACCAGTGATTGTATGATCATACATCGACCAGTCTGTCATCCCTGTCATTTTTAGGTGCTTGATAAATAGGACCAACATGTCTGCCTAAGAGTACGTAGTCTTCTTATAGTAGCCAAAATGGCTGCCTGTTTGCCTTCTAGTGACAGAGCAGCCAACTCCTCATGGCTTCAAGCTCCATATGGCTTCAAGGTCACATATAACCAGGCTTTTGGATACACTGATATGATGCGCTGTGGCTCAGTCCTGTGTGAAATTACTGTTGGTGCAGCCGAGGGCGACAACTTATGTTCATCATTCATGGAACAAATCAATGTACAGCACATTGATATCATATGACATCTTTAAGAAGAAGGAAAAGTGGTCTTAAAGTCTTGAGAGGATGCAATCGCATATATCGAACAAGGTTTTTTTCATAAATAGTTAAAGGAAATCATTGCTATCTTTGCTACAAGGTCTCAGTCCTGTATTCCCTGCACATTTTCCACTTCACTTACTGTAATATTGAATATTTTGAATATTATACATTTTGTATGTTTAGGATTATTAAAACTCACATATCTAGAGTGGAGCTAGAGGTAGAGTAAAAAAAAAAAAATCCTGTAAGAAACTGAAAATCTGGCAGCATGGGTCTGTGAAGATTATCAGTCATCCAGGTTATCCTCATAGTTTCAATCATAGCATCTGGACTTGTGAGTTAGCTCAAAGACGTTTCACCTCTCATCCAAGAGGCTTCATCAGTTCTAAACTGACTGGTTGGGAGTTCCAGATTTTGTACTCTTCAGGAGACATTAACACCATTGAAGCTTTTGTCTGCTGGGTGAGTGTTGCCCCTCCCTCATTATGCAGGTCGTTAGGTCATTCCCTCTCACACTGGGAGTTGTTAGGCCCCTTTGTGGCCAGGTGTGAATGGAGCCAATGAGGGTAGCATGGGTGCCAGAAAAACAGTTTGAAAAAAATGGTGGAATAATGCCGAGTTTGAAAAAAACTAAGTTTACAGTCACATGCTGGAAAAGAACAAATTACTATTTGTAAAAGATACAGATTTTTGATGTGGACACTATGTACAGTTTTGGACTTTTTATTCGCAAATTGATATTCTTTCTGTGATTTTAGTAGATATTAACTGCAATTAAAAAAAATATTTATTTTTTTATACATTTCAATCCTAAAATGTCCTGATTTAAATACAGCAAAATCAATGTAATTTATGATCAAACAGCTGGCCATGGCACTTATGTTGCAGCACTTCATGTCATTCAGCTGCCTCTCCAGTGATTTTCTCATCCTGTCAATACAACTCCACCATCTTGGACTGCAGTCCGTGTTCTATCCTCATGGATATCCACTACAAGCTAAAGAGCTGCTTCAACCAGAACTTGTAGAAAGCAGAGAACCAGTTTTGTGTGCTGCTACACCAAGATCACCAATTCTGAAAAAACAAGTCCATCCATGTTGAGCTAGCTGACTCCTGACACCAGCTGTAGTCCATGACAGTGGACAGACTCACTAGAGAGGCAGCTAAAAGACACAGAGGTCACAACAGAGAGGCAAGCCAGCAAATAGGAAAACTAGCTGGCTGATCTTTCAAAAGCAGAGATACAAATCACAACTTTTGGTCAGAACTTTCACAAAAGAAATCAGTGTGAAAACAGGATGCAGCATTTGTAATTTGTGGGCTTTGAGTTCAAGCGACAAGCTTGGTATCCAAGCAAGCATATGCACAACAAATTATGTGATCACAGGTGTTCAGGTCAGGAGTGAGATACTGTCACAAGGGGAAAAAGAAAATGTTCTAACATAAGGAGTGGTTGAATAACTCATCAGGTCAAGATCTGATTCTGTATTATCTCCTAGACATGAAAAGTCATATTAAGCCCTTGTTTCTCCTGTAATGAAACATACAAGTGGCCGATTCTTAAACCTCTTCATTCTTCCAAGTCAGTGCCCACCCACACACCAGTGATGAATTCACAGCATGGCTATTTGCATCCGAGGCTGCAAAGACACAGCCTTCTAACCTGGAGTCTTTAACTCCAGGTTAAGGTCCTGCTGTTCATATCCAAGTATCTGTGTCTCTCCTATAAACAATCCCAAAAGATTTTGAATGTACTCTGCCAGACTTATGAATCTGTATAGTATCAGTAAATTCTAAGTTTTGTCACAGGCATGAGAGGTTCAATCTTATTCTAGTGTTGCACTCACTGTAAGTCATTAAGGTTGGTGAAGGCAGCAGTTAAACACCTTTGTTTGCTCAGCCAGCCAAGGTTACAGCTAGATTCATTTGCCACCAGTCCTTTCCAGTCAATTAGCAGAGAAGTCTGCAGGTAGGGAACGCAGCACCGTGCTCTGACAGCTACCAAGCAATGGCTATACCGAGCAAATTACTCTGTCACAAGCTTCACTGATATTATATTGTTTCAAGGCCGAATTATTAAATCCTCCTCTGTTGCTCTGCAGCCGTTGCTTCACTGATGATTTACTATCACGTCGCTTCTCTCCAGTGGGCCTATTCTTAGTCTGGGTATCATCCTCGTCGTGTGTTGGAGAGAGAGAGTTATTTTTAGTGAGGCAGTCACGTGATGTCAGTGCAAGTGGAGTCTCACAGCTGTAGGCTACTGGTACAACATGTTACAGATCCACAGCTCCCAGACTGGAATAAATGACGACCAGCCTGTGGATCTCAGGACGTCTTGAGCAACATCACCTAAATGATGTTCTGAAAAAAAAATAAAAAATGGCAACTAAGGTTCCCAGTTGCACAAATGTTCATGACAGACCTTTGTAGCTTTCAGTGAGAAAATAATATTTTCTACATTTTCCAGCCATGTTGTTATGTTTGTTATGTTATGTTTGTTGTTGGGGGCAGTGGTGGCGCAACAGCTTAAGCCCCTGGCTTCTGATCAGAGGGTCAGGGGATCGAGCCCCCGCTGCAGCCACTGTTGGGCCCTTGAGCAAGGCCCTTAACCCCTGACTGCTCCCCAGGCGCTGCACTGCGGCAGCCCACTGCTCCTAATAGGATGGGTCAAATGCAGAGAATGAATTTCCCCAAGGGGATCAATAAAGTATAAATTATCATTATTATTATTATCACAGCCTTGACCACTACAGTCCACAGATTTTAATCTCTATTGGATTTTTCATGTGGGAACAACTCAGAAGCTTGTTTAAGAGTCAATGACTGATTGAGAAACAATGACAAAGAAAAAAAGGTTCATGTAATTACTGATTCTACAATGATGAATCTATTACTATAACTTGAAGGTGTTCGAATTAACATTAATCCATACTGCCATTTAAGTACCAAACGTAGGGTGTACTAAAACAGAATACTTCTTATTTAATGGGAATCATTCCCATTAGGATTGCTGAAATTATATTTTTTTTACTTTTTTCAGAAAGTTAAGGATCAACTGACATCAAAAAATGATCTTTGTTGCACAGTTTGTACCAACCACACATACAAAGGAGGTGGTATAATTATAAAGTATCAAACTGCAATTAATGTTTAATTAGCGGCTGCATTTAAAAAATAAACGGGAGCAGAAAATGCAATTCTCATCCAGATTAAAGAGCTCTGTTGCAGCGCAGATCCATCCACACCTGTAGGGGTCAGAGCTGATCTCAGGGCCAGAATAATTAATCACAGGATGGTTAAGTAGAAATCACAGGAGCGACTGACACCCTATAATTTTCCAGTGTAGTATTATCTATAATTTAGCTCATTACATATCACAAAGAGACTTCTTTCATCACTCAAATGTATTCATTTGGGTACTTTTTTGCCACTTTCTGGAGAAGGAATGGTTCTGTCGTGCCATCGCACCTGATACAGTTGGCGGTTCTGCTCTGTAATTTTCGTCTCTGATCATCCACGTTTATCAGTCATGGTTAACAGACTCGCTCATCCCAACTCCCACATCTCTGAGAAAATAGTTTGGTTCAATGGTTTCAGACAGCGGAGGAGAATCAGAGGAGGTGGACCTGCTGACACGAGTTAGACTTATAGGAAGAGCCATTACTTTGCCGAAAGGCTGTAATCAGAAACTTTCTTTTCTCAAAGTTCTGTCAGACTTTCAGAACAAGGGAAAAGGCAGTGTGCATATGGAACCTGAAAGTCTGACAGCAGGTATCCTTAGAGTTTAGCAGCGGATGTCATCATTTTTAACTTTTCCTATCTCACACACAACAGAATCCATACATGATCAACAAAAAGCGATTTAACGTCAGCTAACTTGGCACACAGGTAATTATTACCTCCGCCAAGCAGAGGTTATGTTTTTACTGGCATTTATCTGTCTGTCTGTTTGTTTGTTTGTTTGTTTGTTAGCAAGATAACTTTTTTCAGGAAATGTTGATAATGGGTTAAATTTTGGTGATGTTCTGGATTACCAAAAATGAGAAAATGCCGCTCATGGAAATCACAATATGTGTGGAAATGAGCTGTTACCGGCCTGAGCCTGTTCATTTAAGAGCAGTGGCTTATGGGTAATGTAGCAGTAGTAGATGAAGAGAAGTGCGTTGTGTGTATGTCCCACCCGGCATTCGTGCTGCACTCTTTCACCGTGTCTGTGACAAATAAACGGATCCAGTTTGCAAGGTTTACTGCCTCCCATGCTGCCTGTTTTGATAGTGGCCCAGACGGCTTGTTACCAGCACAAAACCAGCAAACACAGTAGTGTTGTTTACTGCGGTATATGCCACAGAGCTGAGAAGGTAACAGCTGCTTGGAGGAGGTCTGCGCTCTCCGAGTGCTTTTTTATTTCACTTATATAATATAGCACTGCACCTTTATGCATCGTATAATTACCTCCGCCAAGCGAACTATACGATGCATAAAACTCTCAAAGGCACACTGCACAACTATTATTCCAGAAATGTATTATTTTGTTTGAAATATCTCTTACTGATATCACTGAAAACAGCATAGATTGAAATGCCTGGTGTGAAAGCTTGACAGATGTAGCAACACAATTCTACAATTTCATTTAACAGGCGCTTTTATCCAAAGTGACGTACAGGTAGGTAGGCGGGGCAGCATTAAGGACCTTACCTAAGGGTCCTCACTGGATACCTGCACCCTGACCGGGATTTGAACCGCCGATCTCCCATGCCAAGGTCTGGGGTGTTAGTCACTGAGCTATCCAGCTGCTACACAAACCAAAGGGGGTAAAGGTGGATGACAACGTGCATGTGTATGTGGATGGAAGCACACCTATGCTTTCTTAAATTTGTTATTAAATAACAACAAATATCTGGTGCTCCACTGCAAATGTTTTCATTGCCAAGTACTCTGTGACAAAGAAATAACTAATAATCAAGTAGGTGGCCTTGTGGGCAATCTGGGTATGACGTAGGTCCAGTGTGCTCTTGTTGTAGGAAGGAAGCGACAGTCTGATGCATGTGTCTGAAAAGTAATGTTACCATATCTGCAGCCACAGAGAGGTGCATGCTGACAGATTTGGTCAAGTTACTGTAATAACCCATAAAATGTCTAGATGGCCTCTCCTCATCACTGCTGGTCCTGACAGGAAAGGCTGTGTCTTCCTGCCACAGTTAGGAGATGTAGATCTTGAGAGGTAACACTAGACCCCTTATGTGCTTGTTAATAGCTGAACTCAAGAGTCTATGAGATTGACAGTAACTATCACAGCTCACTTGAATGCATCAGTTTTGAAAAAGATTGTGCAGACCTGTTCATGATACTAACCATTTGTCAACTCTGGAATGATACTATTCCAAGAATTCAGCCAGCCGTCGTCTCTGCCGGAAAAAGCTAACAGCAATCCTTCCTCAGTCAAACCACAGGTAGAAAAAAGCTGTGATTCTTTGGCTCCATCCCCTCAGGTCTTATTGAATCGGTGATATTATTTTATATTCAAAAGCAGCTCTGAAAGCCTTAACCAAGGCCCCTGATTTTCTCTGAGATTTCAGCAGAAATTATGGTCTTGTTGACAGAAGTGGGTCAACTTTTGGCTTGTCGGTTCAGCCATAGGTTTGGAGTCTTAGAGGTTAGTGTGAGAAGAGTTGGCAGGATTACTTATTGGAGTTCTGGTGGTGGTATGGGATTTAATTTTATTCTAATACTACAGTGTTTACTCTCCTCAGGGAACCTTTCGCCTTATGTATTCATCAACTTTGACTGCACACTCCTGTGGATTTTGTAACTGACAGATCCACAGGCCAATGAGATTATGCTAGTAGATAGTATCCATGAATCTATATGTTGCATTAGGCATGTGGTACCATTATACTAACCATACATGGATCGATTGACAAAATAACAAAATCAACTAGTAATATCACACAATTTAGCACTATAACATCTAAATACCAACCTTACATAATCAATACAGCCTCACCAAAAACTGTACTGCAAAAATGTACTATCCTCGCCTGTTGTTTTTAACTATTGTGGTTTAGATTGCAGGGGTGCAAACCAATAAACAACCTAGTTCACTACAATCAATGAACAAATTAGCTACAAACTAATTCGGCACTTGGTTGATAATGGCTTTCTCTCTCAGAATGCCCATGACATTACCGCTTACTAGAGTGGATTGTGTCGCTTCCTGGTGTGATCATATAAAACCATGGAGCATCTTCTCACAGTCTGGGGACACAAAGATCAAGTTCACAGCTGATCTCAGCCAAGGAGAACTGGAAGAACCTAAATAACAACTACTGTTTTAACCAGTCTATTGCAATCCCTGCAACCTGAGGGGTCTATAAAGGTTGATGCCCCATCAGGCCTGAGCAACAGAGAAGATATTTTTCCAACTACAGTTACAGTAAAGCAGCTCGGTTGGAAACTGATAGGCTGTACTGGTTGGAAAGTTAACAGCAACATCTAACATTCATGGCTCCACTGAGGCAACAATGGGAAGATGGAGCTCAGTCAACAAACACCTCGTCCTCAGGAAGTTATCACAGAAACTATTAGGGCTGGTCCGAATAGTAATTGCCACTTTTCGAATAGTCGGGTCCAATTGATGACAACTATTCGAATAGTTGGGTCGAGCGAATATTCAAATGTCAAAGTTACTATTCGAATACCACCACAGTGAATGAATATTCGAATATTCGATTATTAGGGTCCAGCCCATCAGTCAAGAGTGTCAGAGTGTGAGTGCTGTGTGTGGTCCCGGATGCTAGGTTTGACAACTTTTCAATGTAATATAATGGAGCTGGGTATCGGATATTGCAGTGTTGTAGCAGCAATCACATAAATCACAAAAAACACACAAAGCTACTTTATAAATGTACACACCAAACATCTTAACTGTCTTTGCTGTCAGCTAAAACGAGAAAGCTGATCGCTAAATAAGAGCCAATAAGTAATTGTACAATTCATAAACCATAAGTTAGATTTCACATTTCAACAACTTACAGATGATTCCACTATCAAAATAGTTATTTGCAATAATATTATACTGGAAAGGGCGCAAGTTATTTTGTCTACTAGCTGTTTGTATGCATATTATCATTAAGTGTCATGTGTTGTACAGATAATGATCAGAACCCCATTATGAAATCTCATGACTCACACACTCCCTACAAAAACCATTAAAGTGCATTTTCTGTGAACTATAAAAAACTCTACTTATGTTCCGGATTAGAGAGGACATTACCAGAGCATTTTTATTTTGGACATAATGTGTGTCAGGCTGTTGAGAGAGCACAGCCTCAGTGCTGGTCATTTACTCCTGAAATAAACCCCATGTTTCATTTCAGCCCATTTTCAATTGATAGGCCTCTCAACTATCATTTTAAAAAATTACAGTGATACAAAAAGGAAATTAGATTTTAGTAAAGCCACAAGGTGAACAGAAATGGGCTGTTAAATGAACTCTGTAGCTCTGAGGTTATGAAAGGTCTATGCCCACGGAAACAGGTATGTGTTATTTAGACAACCATTCATATAAGAGGAAATGCTGCCATGTAAACATGTTTAGCTGATTATTAAATCCTTGTCCTTATAAATAATGTTTATTTTTCATCTGGTGTGTTTAATTAATTAAATGACGTGGGTGAATGCAGTGTGAGTGGTTGGTGGTGGTCGGAGGGGCCGATGGCGCAGATTGGCAGCCTCGCTTCCGTCAGTCTACCCCAGGGCAGCTGTGGCTACATACGTAGCTTACCACCATCGAGTATGGAGTGGATGAATAATGCAATGTAAAGCGTCTTTGAGTGTCCAGAAAAGACCTATATAAAACAAATGTATTATTAATATTATTATGGTCATCTCTAGACACAAGGTATAGTGTTAGATTTCAATCGAACTATGGAATCAGTTGGCGAATAGTCATATTTATCTAAAAACATTTTATATTGCTCCCAGCAAAAGCCCATGTTGGTTACCTTTTCTATTAGATGAAGATTTTTGACAGTGAATGTCAGTTTACCCAGCCAGGCTAAAACCTATAGTAGGGATGCTGGGATTAGTCGGCAGAACAACAACGTCTACAACGCCGATCCTTAAAATGCATCAACATCAATATTTTTAGCCAGCAGTCACTTCCAAGCTACCGTTCTGCACCGCTAAAGTCCAGATTTCATAACAGTGACTTCGTCTGACAGGCTCGCTATCCATCAGAGTTAAAGAGGACTGCTGTGCTGTGAATACATCTATATTTTCATTAAATTCAAAGCTACTACCAAAGTCAGGGAACAAATGCACAACGAGGAGAAAAGGACTAGCTTTAGCTGCTCTGTGCTTTTTCATTTGGTTCAGGGGTTTGGTTGAACCTAGGATTTATTTTGGAGTTGCTCAACTGACTTAAACAATAAGCCCTCCTTTTTATTTAGTTTTATTCATGTTGGAGTTTCCTGTTTGACTCTATAGTTTTGTACTTTAATATGTAAATCTTTGTTTCTATTTCAGAATGTGCTGCATTATACAATGACACGTGACAGTTTGTCAAATTAAAATTTAAATGGAAAATTTATCTTTTACATTTTAGATTAATTAATTTGTAAAAAAAAAAAAAAAAAAGAAAGAAAAGAAATGAATAAACAGAAAAATAGTCGTTAGCCCTAAACTATATTACTGTGCTGCTGAACCTTTAATGTTAACAACAACTGTTCAATACTCTCTTTCCTTTTAATCCTCTAAACACGAGTAGTTTTCAACACAATCTAGTGTTTCAAACCAACACGAAAACCTACATTCTCATATTTAGCTCTGAGCAGCTCAGTCTGACTATTCCTCCAAGATAAGTCACCAATCATTGCCACAGCATGGGCCAGTCAGAGTAGGAAGGCTGATTGCAGCTCATCAGCCTGTCAGCTGGAAGTGCATACTGAATGGAGTCCATGGTCGAGTGGCTTTCCCCGCTGCCACATTTTCCTCACTTGACTGCAAATCAAACGGCTGTTGTTTTAGCCCTAAGATCAGTTAAGTTGTGGAAAAGATGAGAGAAGGTGGATTATTCAACACGGCTCGGCCTGTTTATATCCTTCATTCACATGTAGAAAGAGCTTCTGGGAGAGGCTTATCATTTAAAAAGCAGATGAGGACCCACTGAGGCGAATGCGATCTGTGTGGACCCACTGTGGCGCGTCACATGATGCTCACATGGTGCTCTCACTATCCTGTGCCTGCAGCTAGGTGCCATTGTACAAAGCCATCATAGCTGAGTCCCCCTCTCCATATGCTCCAAGCTGAGCTTATCCTACAGATTTCACTGCTGTGCAGTCTTTGAGATCCTATAGACGCATTTTCCAGTATGCGCTGCAATCCTCTGGCTGCTTAACACGATAAAAAGTAATAGAAGTTCTCAAGCGAATCTGCACAGTGAAGCACTCCATCTCTTTGTCCAGCCCAACACTTTGGCTGTGTGAGTTAAATGAACATCCTGTTGGTGACTGATGCCGGCTACACCAGCTGTAAAAGATGGAGTACATTCAATAAACTGCCAAACTCTGAAAACATCCATTAGTGGCATGAAACAGCTCAGAAAAAAAAGCTTTTTGTGCATGAAGCACATTTTAAAGGTGATAAAAGTGGCTGTGTCTATAGGTCAGGGGTGGTTGTCTAATTTCCCTAATAGGCCTTTTAGTATTAGCTGTTCTACATTCAACTGGAAAACATGTGCTCCTTTATTTTCGGAGCTCCCAAGGCAGTTCAACTAAGAGCTAGAATATCATTTTCACACATCAATTACTCCAGTTGCAAATAAAGCAGCATATTAGCAGCAAATATCACATCATGCCTCTCAATTACAGACGTTTTAATTAAGGGACAGTAAATGTGTTTTGAGAAGGCACAGATGTGCATCAATTCCAAATGTTTTTTTTCTGTTTTCATCTGCCTGTCTTATTGGCTAAAGAAATAGCAGTTCAAGCAGACAGCCTCCTACACAAGTCCATATCATTTTAAAGGCACTTTTGAAGCAGTGATTTTGAAAATGACAATGTCTGTGAGTCTGGTGAGATGTACTTTGGGGAGAATAATACTGATATCTGCACTGAGAAAGAAAATTGAAGAAAAGAAAGTTGAAGCACGCAGCGGAGATAAGGTCATCTGTGTTTGTGCACATTATTTGAGAAAAGCTATTTTGCTGTAAGAAAGAAAGAAAACCACCATGTCAAATCAACAGATTGCTGCTGCTTGTCTCGCTTATCTCACCGCTGCATATAATCAGTGCAGCAGTTCACATTCAGAAGCTTTTAGATTAACAAACGACAAACTTACAGCTCAGTCAGCCAACTCACGAGAAGCAGATTATTTTACGCGTATGCAAAATATGTAGAGTTGATATTTAGTGTCACCCTCTGATATCATCACTCCCAATAAGCAAACACCAAGTTCAGGACAGCGCTGATGTCTGAGTGTGATAATACATGTCAGATTCAGAGATTCGTCTCTAAACACATTAGACATGTCTGAAAATATCTGAAAAGAACTGTGAATTGTTAAGTGTAGTGTTGAATTGTGGGGTCAGATGCTGGTCGATGTCACACTAGAGCTGTACTTTGTATGCCCCCTCCCCCAATACTATAATAGGGATATTAATGACTAATTGTTGATTGAATAACTGTCATACACAAGTTAATCAATTACAAATATATTGACAGATAAAGCAGAAGGCAAGAGACATGCAGTGCAACTGTCAGATAAAGTGTTGTAGATTTGTAGTAGTATCTGGAGCCTCTTGGCCTGGTCAGTACCTGGATGGGAGACCGTGAGGGAACACCAGGAAGCCTGGGTGAATGCAGTGTGAAAGTGAGTGGTTGGTGGTGGTCGGAGGGGCCGATGGCGCAGATTGGCAGCCTCGCTTCCGTCAGTCTGCCCCAGAGCAGCTGTGGCTACATACGTAGCTTACCACCATCGAGTATGGAGTGAATGAATAATGCAATGTAAAGCGTCTTTGAGTGTCTAGAAAAGCGCTATATAAAACCGATGCATTAAGAGACATGCAATAAACTAATTAATAACATAATTTTTTGCTTCTTCTGACTACATCCTTAGCTGTGATCCTCCCCTTATTTTATTATAATGGGTGGTCCACAGCCACAAAGTGCTGGACACTTTTTGTATCTACAGTGCTTGATTTAAATTTAACTAGTTTGGTTTAGTTGCAATAAGCTCAGGTCTGGTTGGGCTGGTGTGAAAGCTGTCAATTAGCACCTTCTGTGTTTCAGAGCAGATAATACTGCATATTTTTAAGCGATTATGCCAGTGTTTTAATTGCTGAATTCAGATTGGTGCTTAATTACCAGTTTTGTAGGCTGTGACAAACTCATATTTTTGCTGCTTCAAACAGACTTTAAGCAAATGCAAAATGTGTAGATTTGATATTTAGAGTCACGCTCTGATTTTATCACTCCCAATAGGCAAACACCAACCTCGGCGCAGCGCTGATGTGGGAGTGTGATAATACACGTCAGCCCAGGGGAGTTAAGAGCCTACATGTGGAGACAGGTGGGGTAGAGATGGGACTATATGAGCAGAAAAATCTGTGATAGCGGTGAGTGTTTTATAGCAGGGTCATGAGGACAGAGCTGCAAATGAGCAGCAGCACAGCAGGAGAACGAGTGAGCAACACTGGCTTTAACGTCAGCAATGCAGCAGGTAAATATTTAGCGCCCAAAATATGCATCAGCGCTTATGAAGTGTTATGTGGATTAAAGAGGAGATGGCCATCTGTACCTGCATACATGATTGACATTTGCAATCAGTGTAGCAGCAGAGTACTATAGGACAGAAGCTCAGCAGATAACACTTTCAGTAAGTCCAGTACTTCACATAGCATTTTTATGTTTAGAACTACATACAGTCTGAAGAGTATAGAGATTATACAAATGCGACAACATACTAGACAGTAGTACCTTCCACTAGATATCACAGAGTACAGTAAGCCAAGAGAAAACCAGTTTATAAAAAAGAGAACTACGTGCAGCAAAGCCACTCTCAAAGTCAAAAGGACTGCTTTCAAGATTAGTGTTATGCATTTACCTACCGAATTGGGGGCAGTGGTGGCGCAACAGGTTAAGTCCCTGGCTTCTGATCAGAGGGTCAGGGGATCGAGCCCCCGCTGCGGCCACTGTTGGGACCTTGAACAAGGCCCTTAACCCCTGACTGCTCCCCAGGTGCTGCACCGCGGCAGCCCAATGCTCCTAGTAGGATGGATCAAATGCAGAGAATGAATTTCCCCAAAGGGATCAATAAAGTATTTTAAAAAATAATTTAAATATTAAGGTTAAGACTAGAGTTGCAATGGTTCATTGATTAATTGCAAACTATTAAAATCATTGCCAATTATTTTGATATATGATTAATCAATTAAATTTTTTGAGATAAAAAAGCAAAAATCCTTGTTTCTCCCTTCTTAAATTTGAATATTGTTTGGTTTCTTTGTTCCTCTATGACAGCAAACTATACATCTTTGGGTTGTGGACAAAACAAGACATTCAGTGACGACATCTTCAAGGTTTGCAAAACACTGATTGACATTTTTCTATTTTTCTATTTATTTCTATAAATCAAACGACAAATAAGTTAATCGAGAAGGAAACGCACACATTAATCAACTATGAAAATAATCGTTAGCTATTATTTATGACATAAATTTATCTAATTTAAATATTACGGTCAGTACCCTACAATATTATACATGTTTTTTCGACATACACCGATCAGGCATAACATTATGACCACCTGCCTAATATTGTGTTGGTCCCCCTTATGTGGTCAAAAATGCTCTGAACCATTGGGCATGGACAAGAGGACCTCTCAGGGTGTTCTATGGGGTCTGGCACCAGGACGTTGGCAGTGGATCCTTTGAGTACTCTGGCTTGTGCAGTGGGGCCTCTGTCAATCAAACTTGTTCCACTGCATCCTGTTGATGCTTGATCAGAATGGGGTCTAGGAAGTTTGGAAGTCAAATCAACATCTTGGGCCATTGTCATGTTCCTCAAGATGTTCCTGATTGTTTGATGTTGTTGTCATGTGGTAGGGGGCATTTTCCTGCAGGGGTAGGCCATTGACATTTGGGATTGCCATTTGCATGAGGGAGTGTGCTTGTTCTGGGACAATGTTTATTTGGGTGTCTAAGTCTCATCAACACGGATATTAAAATC
>OMNN01064003.1:0-13690 GCA_900302755.1 Chromis chromis
GGGGGCACCATCATGATGTGAAGCATGGTGGTGGCACCATCATGATGTGAAGCATGGTGGTGGCAGCATCATGATGTGAAGCTCGGTGGTGGCACCATGATGATGTGAAGCATGGTGGTGGCACCATCATGATGTGAAGCATGGTGGTGGCAGCATCATGATGTGAAGCATGGTGGTGGCACCATCATGATGTGAAGCATGGTGGTGGCAGCATCATGATGTGAAGCATGGTGGTGGCACCATCATGATGTGAAGCATGGTGGTGGCAGCATCATGATGTGAAGCATGGTGGTGGCACCATGATGATGTGAAGCATGGTGGTGGCACCATCATGATGTGAAGCATGGTGGTGGCAGCATCATGATGTGAAACATGGTGGTGGCAGCATCATGATGTGAAGCATGGTGGTGGCAGCAAATGGATTCTGAAGAAGAAGAATGATACAGCCCCCAAGTAGAAAGGCTTGGTTCCTTACCTTTGTTAGATATGAAGTGTTTGCTTGTTATATGTGTTTTTGCATACAAACATATGGAAACGTTAACAAGCTAAACACCTTGATCTGCAAGAGCTCAATACACAGATGCTATGAGGAAACTATAGAGAGAATATGAGTTGGGGCTCTCTCTTGTACGTTTCTGACTTGCAGCCAGTAGTGGGTTGAGGTGAGATGACGATATTTAGTTTTTTTTTTTTTATAAACATATCCCTCTCCTGCTTCTTTTTTGGATAAAGAGGCGTAGTGAGTTCTTAAGTGATTCATCACTCTGTGTAGGTGGAGATTTCCCACCAGTGATTACAGCAGAAAAGTTCAATCCCATCTTCTGCTGCACTGCTGAAGTTGAGCCTAATGAGACGGCGGATTCCTACATGGAATTCTTTCATCACGCGACTTAAACTGTGACTGCTCTCGCTCCTCGCAGAGATCAGGAGCCGTGTCTTTTCCTCTGAACAGCAGGGCACATCCAGCATTAATGTAAAGACCTCTAAAGAACCCCCTTTATCCGACACATCTGTTGTCGCTTCCTACTGCGTTGTGTTTTATCCTCACGGAAATGAGACGAATGGTTTTTGAAGCCGCCGTCCCCACAGTGTTCCCTGCAGGTGACCAGGAATACAGCAAACTGTAGATCACGGCGCGAACACAGCCAGAGGTAGGGATCCCTGTTGATGGTTGATTGCAACAGCAGCACTGAGCGGAACGGACGAGTGCAAATGTTACATCATTTCTGTTTTCAATGCTAACCTCTGTGAGACATCACCTCAGCTGTGTAGCCTATTTTAGTAGACAATAACAACAAAAATCTTGGTGGTAGGAAATACTTGGAAAACACAACGTGAGATCATGATTTTACTTTTTCACTCTGGAAAGATAGAACTCTAAGTTAATCGAGTCAAATCTAATCCTAAAGTGTTGTAGCCTGTTTTTAGGGGAGCGTACCTATGTTCCCCGGGTCCTATGTTCCCCGCTTTTCACCAAAAGGGTCCTATGTTCCCCGCTTTGTATGTGACCGGGAAACATAGGACCCTTTTTAGGAAGAACGGGGAACATAGGACCCTTTTTAGGAAGAACGGGGAACATAGGACCCTTTTTAAATAAAAGGGTCCTATGTTCCTCCATCGGGGAATATAGGACCCGGGGAACATAGGACCTGGGGAACATAGGGATGACCCCGTTTTTAGTAGACCAAAGCGAAAAAAATCTTGCAAACAGCAGATAAAAATGGTAAAACACAACATGAGGTCGTGATTTGCTTTTACTTGTTAACTTAGGAAAGATAAAACTCTAAGTTAATGTAATGTAATTTAACATAATGTAATCTAATCTAATAGATTAGATTACAGCCTATTTTGTAGCCTATTTTTAGTCGACAAAAACAACAAAAAATCTAACAAATGGTAGGAAAAAATGGTAAAACACAAAATGAGATCATGATTTGCTTTTACTTTTTCACTGATGAAAGATAGAACTCTAAGTTAACGGAACGTAATCTAGTCTAATTTAATCTAATCGAATCTAATGTAATTCAGTCCTAAAGTGTTGTAGCCTAGTATTATTAGACAAAAGCAAAAACATCTTGCAAACAGTAGATAAAAATGTGAAAACACAAAATGAGATCATGATTTGCTTTTACTTTTTCACTCTGGAAAGATAGAACTCTAAGTTAATGTAATGTAATCTAGTCTAATATAATGTAATGTAATCTAATCTAATGTAATTCAGTCCTAAAGTGTTGTAGCCTATTATTAGTAGACAAAAGCAAAAAAAATCTTGCAAACAGCAGATAAAAATGGGAACACACATGAGGTCATGATTTGCTTTTACTTTTTCACTCTGGAAAGATAGAACTCTAAGTTAATGGAACGTAATCTAGTCTAATTTAATCCGATCTATTTTAAACTGATCTAATCCTAAAGTGTTGTAGACTATTCTTAGTGGTTAAAAGCAACAAAAATCCTGCAAACGGCAGATAAAAATGGGAAAAAAACAACATGAGATCATGATTTGCTTTTACGTTTTCACTCAGGAAAGATAGAACTCTAAATGAATGTAATGTAATTTAACAGAATGCAATCTAATCTAATTCAATCCTAAAGTGTTGTAGCCTGTGTTTAGTAGACAAAAATGGCAGATAAAAATGTGAAAAACTACTTTTCAGGAAAGATAGAACTCTGACTTAATGTAATCTAGTCTAATTTAATCTGATCTATTTTAATTTTAACTAATCTAATCTAATCCTAAAGTGTTGGTGCCTATTTTTAGTGGACAAAAGCAACAAAAAATCCCAGCAAATGACAGATAAAAATGGGAAAACACAACATGGGATCATGATTTGCTTTTACTTTTTCACTCAGAAAAGATGTCTGTGAAGATTCTCAGTCATCCAGGTCATGTTTATCCTCATAGTTTCAGTTGTAGCATCTGGACTTGCTTGACTTTCCAGAAACTCAAGCAAGTCCAGATGCTACGATTGAAACTATGAGAACTCAGAAAAGATATAACTCTAAGTTAATGTAATGTAATGTAATGTAATCCTAAAGTGTTGTAGCCTATGTTTAGCAGACAAGAAACAACAAAAGTCTTGCAAATGGCAGATGAAAATGGAAAAACGCAAAATGAGGTCATGATTTTCTTTTACTTTTTCCACTGAGGAAAGATAGAACTCTAAATTGATGTAATTTAATCTAACATAATGTAATGTAATCTAGTCCAATCTAATATAATCTAATCCCAAAGTGTTGTTGGAGCCAATTTATGGACATGAATGATAAATGGTTTGTAATACAACACAAGTAATAAAACAAAAGACTAATCTAAATCAAGGTTTGCACTTTTATCTCAGTACTTTCTGAACATTGTGCAATGGAAGAAGTTGATAGCAGAATCATGTATCTGAACAGTGCTGCTCTGGGATTGCAGTCAGATGTTTGCATGTTAACATCTCAACAAATACAGCAGGGGGGATTCTGGGATTCTGTAGTGAAAAATGGAAGCTGAAATGTCTGTGTGGTATTTAATCGGCAGCTGAGGATCCCACAGAGAAAGCAGAATAAAACCGGCGAGCCCACATCTCGCCTGTTTTATCGGGTTGGTTCCACTCCTTTAGCTCCTGTGTGGAGAATATCTCCTGTTTG
Source organism: Chromis chromis (assembly GCA_900302755.1). Lineage (NCBI taxonomy): Eukaryota > Metazoa > Chordata > Actinopteri > Pomacentridae > Chromis > Chromis chromis. The sequence continues at coordinate 3,634 of OMNN01064003.1, forward strand.
ACTGTATTTCTTCCTCTGAGCAGAGCCTTCCTCTGAAAGCGTGACTGGATGAAAAAGGCTCCACTGGTGATTACTTAGAGGTCAGTTGTGTCCCCAGGTCCATGATCCAATATACTGGACCACCTGAGCTGGAAAATAGATTCTCCGCCACAGTTGAGTTGGTTTTTGTGCCGGTGGCGATGTCCCCGCTGCTGATCTCTGGCCTTTTGGTCGCTCTCCGCCATGCTGGACTTGCTATTCAGCATAAACACACACAGGAGCCTGGAACCTTAACCTCACTGTTTTGCAGCATATGGTTCAGCAGGTGTTTATCGACGATCTTACACGACATAATATATATATTTTGGGATGTTTTTCTGTCTCCGGGACGTGCTGCGAGGTGCCCGTCGGTAACTCCTCCGCACATCCTGCTGTGTGCAATTTTTCAAAACAGTATTTTTATTCCAGCACACAAAAGGTCAAGCTGGATTTATCCTTTATATGACTGTAAAGGAAATCAGTCTTTCTGTCGTCGCCTCGAAGCGAGAGTGACAGCTGATAATTGACAGGCTTGGCCTAATCAGTTATTTTGATGCTCATAAGATGAAAAGGTCACAGATTAAATCCCCTCCAGTGTCTGTCAGTGTTAATCAGCCGCCGACTCCTCCTCGCCTTCCTGTAAATCGGGGACGAGCAGCGAAAGCTTCGTAAGCTGCGGTTGCTAGGTAACTTTTAATTTAGTCGCTTATTTTCTGGGAAGTTTTGCGAGTATAACTTTATCAAAGGCAGCGAAACAAACAACAAGTAACAAGATGTCAGAGCTGTTCCGTCTCTGCTGGCTTGCCTGGCTGAAGGCGTGTTTGTACCTCGCTGTAATAATAACGCAGTACCTCATTGATCCCTGCAGGGAAGTGTTCTTTTTATTTACCCACCTCAAGGGAAGTCAGAACACAGAACAGCACTCCTGTCGCCAGCGGGGAATATGTATTCTGTCGAACCGCATGTCTGATGTTTGTCTGCCTAATTCAAGAAGAATTGACATTTTTAACCAAATTATACACAAACAAAATGCATATTCAATGAGGAGCATGTGAAGGGAAAACAAGCAGGGAATCTGTTTGCTTCCGTGCAAACTCCTTGCATTGTGCTATACGACTCCATTTGTTGTAGTTGACACTGAGCGTATAAACAGAAGTGGCAACAGATTGGCCTCTCGGTGAAACTGACCAAAACAACAGCTGACAAAATGTCCTCGGGCAAGACAGCGAAGCTCCTGCCAGCACACTCATCACAGGGCCCTTCTGTACGAGAGCACTGGAGACACAGCAGAGGGAATATTTCAGACTTTTTTTTTTTCTTTCTTTTTCACAATCACAGTAGGTGTAATCCACCGCTGGCTGTCATCACAAGGTGCAGCAGCAGGTATAAAGGGAGACAGCAGAAGCAGCATCAAAGCCCCGAGAGCCTGATGAAGAGCCAAGCAGGGTGCATCATGTCTCAAAGGAGGCAGATGTTTCTCTCCCTCTGCCTGTGTCATTCTGCCTCTCTTATGTACATATAGATACATGCGGTGCTGCTTGCAAGATGTTTGCTGTACTGCTAGCTTTTGGGTGGACTTTTCTTGGCATTAGTTGGCATATCCAGTGGCAAGGGCAGGCCGAGACGAACTGGAGCCAATCCCTGTTGCAGCGACTGACCGGAAGATAGGTATGTTTATCACCGCTCTTGGGGAAGTGCCTGTCACGATGTACTGGCTGGTCAACCACAGACCTTTTGGCGGATATTTTATTTGTCCAGTCTCACCCTCCTCATCTAGACAAAAAGGCCTAGATGGGGTGGCCGTTTTAGTCGGCGACGACCCCGACCCATGCGGCAGGTTGCACCGAGTTACATGGTTATCGGTAGCAGACAAACAATGACCTGATCGGACATGTTTATGCGGTGCACATCCACCCATGAACATGACGCTCAGATCAGAGAAGCAGGCATCGGAAGTAGTTGAAAGAGGTCTGACAATGTAGGAAATACTGGAGAAAATGTTCTTTTTTCAGCCAGTTTGAGCCAATTTGCTGCAAGACCCAAGTGCTTGAAGATGCAGGTTATACTTTATGTAGAGCAATGGGTAGATATCTTTTAATTTCTGACCTCTCTGTGGGGCTGTTTGTACTATATTTGATCATTTGTGACTGACTGGATTTAGTGGTGAGTCCTGCAGTACCAGTTACATCAGTATGTGTTGGGATTCTGTGCCTGGGCTGTTTTAAACTTTAATTTTAAATGTGCTAAATAGAAAAAAAAAACATTGCTTTAACTTTCCTGATTAACAAAATCCATCACAGCTCAATTAATAAATGTTTAGTTTTGATTGAAATGGTCATTTCAGGTCAGTTTCAAAGAAATTGGAACAACTGGCATTAGTGAAGCCTGATTAGTCATCGAGAGAGACTCATGTTGGTTTAACTGAGGTAAACCTGCTGAGTGGAGCCTTTCCAGTCCAAATGCGTATGCTGGCCTGATTGGACAGCTTTCAGTCATTCTTTGTCATTAGTCAACCCCAGGAACAGCTGTGCTGGAATCAGTCCAGCTGGAATCAGTCGGGAAAATGCCAGAAAAGAGGTTGTTATTGGGGGGAAAGAAACTTTTCAAAGTAAAGTTTCCATCGTGTACCTTCATAACTTTTGGCTATAAGATAATCAAAAGATCATGTTTACTTATGCAGAAATGGAAGAAAATGGTAGAAAATAATTTTTTTAAACAATATATTTTGAATTTGCCAGGACTTGACCTCCATTGAATTGCAGGATAATAAGCACACGTTAATGGAACTGTAAATATAAAAAGGAGATGGATTTGGAGCATTACTTTGCATTGCAACATTAATATGAGATGTTCACTCAAATCTCTTTTTCAAATGAACTTAACTATGCACTTACCATCCCACACATGTCGAGTGTATTCAAGGTTTGCTTAATTTTGGCTGTAGTTTAGGGCAAAGACATCGTCTGCACTAATCTTTTGGACTAGACAGAAGGTCACCAAAGAAACTCCAACAAGTCACTTTTCTAACAATCAAGTGAGATCTGCCTGCAGTCCTGATGCAGATTTGATTCATAGCTGCCTCTAAATGTATAATTTAATGGTTGTTTGAGCTGAAAAATTCAGGGAAAATAGACAGGAATCCTCTGCATACTTGGTTTGGCCCTCAACTACAGAACAGTGCAGGTCTTACATGCCATACATACCAATGATCTCTGCCTCTGAATAATAGTTCAGAAGATCTTTGGGCTGTTTTTGAGTTATCTGCAAAACCTCTTTTCTTGACTTAAAATTCCAAAGAGAGACACGGTGAGACAGATGAAGTGTCTAAGCCAGAAACTCTGCTTGAAACAAGATGTTTGAATTTCTGTCACTGCATCCTTTGTGTCTGCAGAGCATGAGAGCATGAAAAAAGAGGGTGTGTTTGCGTATCTAATATGCCCCACTTCCCCCTGAAGTGTTTCAGGCTGCAGCGTTCTCTGGTTTAGTCAGAAATAAAAACTGCCATGATCAGGATGTCATCAGTCCGTTGTTGAATGGACAGAAAACAGTTGTTATAAATATTCCTTTTTGTAACCTTTTTTCCCCCCCGAGATGCAACTGACTCACAAAGGAAACAAAAAAACAATGCAAGCTGTCAGTTTCTGATAGTTTCATCTTCATTGTTCCGTCGGCGCCGTGTTCAAAGTGTGTTCTAATCCAAGGTGCAGCATAAAGCACTTCTTAAATTCTGCTGTTCATCAGCTAAACCCTCCCATACCTCAGTGAGCCCCTGAGGCTCTGAACGGAGCTACTTAATGGAGAGGAAGCATTAGACAGACAAACCAGAGTCTCGCACTTGTGCAGACTGGTACAAGTGACGTCCTGATGCACCGCCACTGTCTGCTCCCCCCCTGAAACATTAACACGGAGGTTAAATGAGGGGAGAACAAACATGACGCTGGGCTTTGAAAGTGCAGTGTGGTTGTAATTTGCATGAGGGTGCTTGTTCTCACTCCCAATTTCCAACCCTGCCTTCTTAGCTAATTAAATATAAATATGACTCCACAGAGAGGCATGTGGGAAAAACTCTTTTTTTCTTGGATCAGACGCACACTTCCTGTGTTCACCTGAAAATCAGCTGCTCGAAGACCATCCTCAATCTTTAATGAGTTGCTGATTCTTTAAAGCTACGGCCCTCAAGGGTGCAAAATGCCTTTTTTCCCCTCTTCTTTCAGTTAGTCAGTGTCTCGCCTCCAAAGTTGTCACTCATCCTAATGAACTGTCATATAACCTGAGGCTGAGGCAATCAGTAGGTAGTGAGGAAGCAGAATTTTTTTTTAAACCTCTGCCGTTGCCTTTCTTTCTCCATCGCCGTCGCTCTGACTTCCTGTTCCTTTAGCTGCTAGTCTCATCCGAACTCCCTGAGCTGGATTGTGACAAATTGGGGGCTCGTCTGGGATCAAATTAACCTTTTTGGTGGAGATGAAGTCTAGTCTCTGTAGTAATGTGGCCTAGTTTGGTTTATATGGCTGCTACTCCTGTGGCAAGGTTGGTGTTGTATTTTGTGGTTTGAGTTTGCCTACTGGTTAAAATTCAAATTTGGCAAGTATTATGCATGAGTTTGTATTTTTCTTTGAGGGAAGAGCAATATTCTAGTCCTTTTGTCCTTTTGGTTTCTATTTTAGGTTGAATTTGATGCTCTGCTATTCTGCATTTTGGTTTAAGGTGTCTTGTTACAACGGTTTCTCCCGTCAGGTTTGGTGGCAGGCTCTTGTTGTAGAGATTGTTGCAGCTTAACCACTAAGTGGCAGTGAATATGGGTAAAGCTATAGGCTTGGGATCACATATGTAGCTATCTGTGAGTATCTCCATTGCAAAGACTTTCTGGACCCACAGGTTTAGAGTGGATAAGTAACCCCATCAGTTACAACTTGTATGGTTTACCCTTGAGCTAAGTTGTGACTAATTGGGGGCTCGTCTGGGATCAAATTAACCAGTGGTAATGTGGCCTTGTTTGGTTTGTGTGGCTGCTACTCCTGTGACAAAAATAGATTTGTTCACTAGTTAATTGGTGTTTTAAACTGTAATTTGGTGAGTATTATGCATGCGTTTGTATTTTTCCTTGAGGGAAGAGCAATATTCTAGTCCTTTTGTCCTTTTGGTTTCTATTTTAGGTTGAATTTGATGCTCTGCTATTCTGCATTTTGGCTTAAGGCATTTTGTTAGGACGGTTTCTCCCATCAGGTTTGGTGGCAGGCTCCTATATTAAGCTTGTTGCAGCTTAAACCCTAAGTGGCAGTGAAAGTGGGTAGTGCTACATGCTCAGGATCACTTTTGTGGCTATCTGGGATTAACTGCATCACAAAGACTTTCTGGATCAACTAGATTCCAGTGAATAAGTAGCCCCCTTTAGTAGCTGCCTGAAGACTGGAGTTGAGATTAACTAGTTAGCAGTCTGTTTGTTAGCTGAGGTTGGGGATGACTCCAGTTCATGTGGTCTGGACTATCTTTTAAATTATTTGTTGCACATTAGGGATTCAGCACTTTTGAATTGTTTTATCAGGTTTATTCAGTGCTGAGGGTTAATTACCCACCTGTTCAGTGTCATGTGGTCAGGGATTGGGCCTCGATGGAGACATTGACCTAACATACTGTTTTAAGTGTTGTCAAGTCAGCGAGTTGATCTGGTCGCACACACAATTATCTTTTGCACCGTCCTACTTTGTGTTTGCTCTGCTTCTAATTGCTCCTTGTACCCTGTATAGGTTATTTCCTTTTTTAGTTCTGTAAAATGAAGTTTTATTTTAGTTGTGACTTTACCCTTTTTACCATTGAGCCAGGCTGTGGGGGCTTGTCCGGGATCAAATTAACCATTTTGGTAGGGGGAAGTCTAGTCTGGATGGTAGTTTGGCCTACTTTGGTTCTTGTGGCTGCTGCTCTTGGGACAATAAAGGTGTGTTCAGTAGTAAGTTGGCATTTTGTGGTGGGATGTGTTTGCGAAATTTAAGAGTTTGCCTACTTGGTAAAAATCAAATTTGTTGAGTTTGTATTTTGACAGATTTGTTTCTACATTTAAATGTTAAATCATATGTGTTTAATAGTGAGGGTCAGTTAACTACTTGTTTAGTGTCATGTCATCAGGGAATGGTGCCTCAATGTACTGTCCCACTTTGTGTTTGTTCTGCTTCTTATTGCTGCTTATCCCCAGTATAAGTTATTTCCTTTATAGTTCTTTAAAACTTGTTTTTAGTTCTAACTTGAAAGGTTTACCTTTGAGCTAAGTTGTGCATTTTGTGGTTTGATGTGTTTGCAAAACTGGAGAGTTTGCCTGCTCGGAGCAATATTCTAGTCCTTTTGTCCTTCTTGTGTCAACTTTTGAATAATAATGTCATGTTTATTGAATGGTGAGGGTTATTCACCTGCCTGTTAAGTGGCATGTGGTCAGGGATAGGGCCTTGATGCAAACATTGACCTGTTATACAGTTTTGAGTGTTGTAGAGTTATGTTTGCTGCTTATACCCAGTATAACCTTGATTGTGTCCCTCTGCCTTCTTAAAGATGGTTGCTCCACTACCCAAGTCTGCAGATGTTTGAGGCCAGACACATTGGAGGAACCTGTTGTATGGGTGGAGATTCTTTCTTTCTTTCTTTCTTAGGGATTGGGAGAAGTGGTACTGTGTTCAACCTCTTCAACTAAAGGCGCTACAAAATAAGGCAGTTTTAGCTGTAATTTACCATTGCTGTTTCAGTATCAGGGTTTGGGGTGGAGGGGTTGTGAGGCTTATCCCTGCAGGATTCTGCTGGTGGAGACTTCAGTTGCTCAGGTGGTCTGGCTCCACTAAATAAGTGGTGGCAGTCGGCCAATCTCTCTCTCTCTCCTCTGACTTCCACATTGTTGTACTTATGTTGATTTCTCTTTTAGTTCTGTAGGTTTCTGTTCTGTATGTCAAGAATAGTAGAAGGATTAATTATGTTACTGGTGTTTATAAGAAAGTGGTAGTTTGACGATGGTATCCAGCACTAAACTGACTCAAGTGTTGGTGGTTGGTGAATAAGTCAGAGTAGAGATGAGGGAATAAAGATGGAGGCGTCAGAGAAACAGAGAGGAGGAGGCTTGTTTGAATATGTCTGTTCAATGAGATTCAGTGGCAGGCTTGATGAATGTTTGCTTAGATCAATGCATGTGTGACAGCAGATAGCTCATAACAGATAACAGATAATGAGGAAATATATTTGACTGGATAGAAGAAGCAGATTGTGGCTTAGGGGGTGTAAGCACATTCAGAAAACGTCTTTGTTTATTTTGTTGAGCTACTTCCTGGATTTAGGCATAACAGACCTATATGGTGACTATAGATATGTGCTATATTTATTGTCAACGTCTTGTTTTTAACATAATCTGTGTGGATTCTTGTGCCCCGAGCGCTTTGCCTTTTGTTTACCTTGGCTGGCACAGATGGGAGTTGAACCTCTAACCCTGTCAGTGTTCATGCTTTGTTCTACCCATTGAGCTTCACAGGAACTACAGAGTCACGGTCTGTGAAGCAGCGCCCAGAGGGTATCTTGTGCAGTTGCTCTGTTGGATTAGAGTTATGAGTCTTATGAAGCGGCTCCAGCATTACATTTTCTGTCTGCTTGCTCTCGGATTCAAGAGGATTTCATCTGTAAGCTGCAACTCATCTCTGCATCTTTTGCAACGGCTCTGTAGGATTGCGTAGTATTCATTTCTTTAAACATGTCTTGTGTTTGTGAAGCAACATTGGAGTGTTGTGGGCGACCAATCGCAATAATGTTAACAGCCATGTGTCTTGGTGAGACTTTGAAGAAGATAAGGAAGAATGTTTCCCTTCTTTCAATATAACAAGTCTGTGTGGGTTTGCAATTGTTTGCTCAGTAAATTGACCTGTGCAGCTGAGATTTAAAAAGCCTCAACAGCATACAAAGGCACTAAAACACCTTTCAGCTCACTTTTAAAATGCCATCACTCAGCCGAGGGAACAGGTGCCAGGATGGATTAATTGTGATGTCAGGAGTGAACAAGTGTGACATGCTACTTACTCCTGTTTCTCCTTAACTTTGTTATAATGTCAGTGAAGTTGGGCACTTCAAAGTCTCGTGGAATAACTTGAACATTGACCAAACTATATTTTGTTTACTGTGGCGCACTAGGACTGATGACTGCAGTGTTTCCAGTGTTCAGAATAGGTTTATGCTTCAGAATTCATATGTAAATTCTTTTCAGTATTTCGATGCAGTTTGTCAGTGGCAAGCCTTGGATTATATTTGTGGGTTTTGATGCCTATGTGTTTACCCAAAAGAAACACCACTGCTTCCCCCCGTTGCAGGGCTCATTTCATCTGTCACAGCTCGATTTAATTCCATCCTCGGGCCTTTTCAGATGACGTGTTTCTGTCACAGCATGAAACCTCCGGAGGATTCACTTTGGCACTTTCTTTTCCCACAAGTACTGTATTAGTGGAGATAACAAGGGAGGGATAACAGTCAATGGCCACTTAACACAATGTGCTAAAATTCTTTGGCTTCTATTGAGTGTGATTTTTTTTCTACTCTTAACCAATTAAGTTGTCATTTTGATTAGACATTGTGACTAATGCTGAAGTTCTAGACACCCCATATGAGCCTTAGAAGCAATGAAAACCAAATCATTCCCGGCATTGACAAGACATAATTCAGACTTTTAGCTGGAGGCCACATTTTATTTTACTATATCCCCTGATGATGCGTAATATTATCTTGACACTAATGGTATTATAACTCCTATACTGCATGGCCAAAGTATGCACACCCCAACATTTTACCCATGCATGATTGTTGGATATCTCTCGGAACCACCGGCATCGATATAAAAATTTATAGAAGTCTCCGGTCTTCTCAGAGGTGCAGGAGAAACTCTTCCATTCAGCCACACATGCATTAATGAGAACACTCACAGATGCTGGGTGATGCAGCACACAGTTCCAGTTCAGAGTGGTTGGATGAAGCTGTGGTCAGGGTTCTGTGCAGACCGGCCAGTTTTCTGGACACCAAACTGCACCTGGCTTTGTGCACAAGTCGTTTTCAGAAAAAAGCCTTCTCCAAGCTGTTTCTGTTTCTCAATTACAACTGGGATGCTCAGCCCAAACCGAACGGCATGAGACCAAAGGTACTGTGTGAAAATATGGACAGGCATATTCACATATACAATATAAAACACAGTATGAATATAATATATGTATTAACAACCACATACAGAATAGTAAAACTGATATAAACTGATTTAAGGCAGTGCAGTGCGTTCCATGCATTAACTGAAGTTCTTTAGACATGTAAAACCTTTTATCATTATCTTATTTTTTTATTATAAAATGCTTACAATGAGGGCTGCACGGTGGCTCGGTGGTTAGCACCATCACCTCACAGCTAGAAGATCCCTGGTTCGCGTCCCGGTTAGGACGCCTGGGATCTTTCTGTGTGGAGTTTGCATGTTCTCCCTGTGCAGTGTGGGTTTTCACTGGACTTTTGTGCTGCAATGCACCATGGGAGTTCGGGTTGTTGGGGTTATAGATGTTGTTGTTGTGGTTCATATTGGTCTAACAGTGCTGTTGGTGTTTATGCTTTGTTGTGCTTTTGCAGTTTGGTTGGCCGAGACAGTTTGGTTGAGTGTTGTGTTGTCAGTGCCGTGAGTGAGAGGTGTTGCGTGTTTGATGTCGTCCGTCCACTGTGTCAAAATAAAAGCAAGTGCTTGGGGCCACTGTGCATAAAAGACAAAAGCTCTGGATCGACCGCCACTCTGGTTCCAAGGCTGAGAACTCTTATATATACTTTACTTTTTTTTAGGGGGTGGTGGTAGAAGAAAACAATGACTCTGTGTCTGTTACTCCATAAAACAAAATCCCGTCAAACATTTAATCCTCAGAAATGCACCAAATGGTTTGAACCAGTAGTGTTTTACTTTGAAGCCAGCAGTCATTTTGTCAGCCTAAGTGGCCCATTTTTCTCACTGTGGATAAATCATTTCGGAATGAAACTCTTAAAATATTAAAGAACAAATTCCAATGCA
>OMNN01064004.1:0-16149 GCA_900302755.1 Chromis chromis
TAGCTTGCAGCTGAGTCACTTGTGGCTTTTCAGTTACTACTACTACTACTACTAATAATAATAATCTAACCTTTATTGATGCCCTTGGGGAAATTCCTTCTCTGCATTTGACCCATCCTATTTAAAGTTAACCTTAACTATACATACTAGGAGCAGTGGGCTGCCGCGGTGCAGCGCCCGGGGAGCAGTCAGGGGTTAAGGGCCTTGCTCAAGGGCCCACAGTGGTGGTGACTGGGACAAGCGGTCGCTGTCACTTTCCCCACCTCAACCTCTTGCCAGTCTGGGGGCTTGGACTGGCAACCCACCGGTTACAAGTTGGCTCCACAAACCACTAGGACACCACTGCCCCAATACCAATGACCAACACCACGAGCATGAGCATGTGTTGTACCTGTGCTTTTTGCGCGACATCAAGTACGAGCTGGAACTTCTCCGATACAGTCAAGTCTTCCTTTGGAGGCTCCTGCATAAAACAAAGCGACGAGTTAGTGCAGCAACATATTGGCCTCCAATGGTGGATATATTTTCACAAAGAGGAGGCAGTGAAACAGGAGGAGGGAAGTCGTCTTACCATGGGTTCAGAGACCTCAGGCACAATGCTCCACTGGATCCTCCAACCTCTGGAAAATATGAAGTACATGTAAATTTGGATGAAATTTGGCCGAAAGACGAATCGTCAACTTCTTCATCACTTTTAAGGTGACCAAGTGTCCTAGTTTCATAGTCGGACTCCAGACAAATGTGCCCTCTTTTCATAATGATCCCCAAAATACCCAGCTTACAGGGATTTTGTTGTTTCGCTCCTGCAGCTGTGAGTAAAAACAGGTGCTTTGTCTTGTTTGTTTATTGGTCTCCTGTAGTGGCAATTATAATGATCAATAATATGAGAATGAGTTAGGGGGTTCCCCTTCATACATTAATTCTTGGCACCCTTTAAAGAGATTATAGCCAGAATTTTTTTTTATTGGTTTCTTTAATTTACTCAATCGTAATAGACGTTTTGTTTATTAAATGGTCAGAAATACAAACAGAATGCATACGCTTCCACCAAATAAGACACAGACTCATTGACTTTGTTGTATGTGGGATGATGCTTACTCTCACCCACCAACAGCCTATTCTGATAAGGAAAACCCCTGTATGAGCATGTTTTATAAATCTGCAGCATGTTTCTGTTAAACAGTGGCACAGATGCTGCCTCAGTGTTTATGTTTAAAATGATTTTATGGCACAAAATGTTAAATAAATGATGATTTTCAGAGCTCAAAGTCTGACAGAAGCTCAACAGTGTAGTAACAATACTACAAAACTGACATGCTGGCTGTTCCTCTAACGCAGGATTGTCTGTTGAATAAATGACTTACCTGGCGATGAGGTAATTTAAGGACAAGCGCAGGATAGCCAGGAAAAGCAACATGGGAATGGCCCAGCCATGCCAAGCAGCATTCATGTAAATCTGTAACACAGTTAAACACTTGTTAGTGGTGATTACGTTTTACTACATGCATTCAATTCAGTGCTTTATAGGACTGAGGATTGATTCTTTTAGTTAATAATGCTGACAAACTGAATCTGTATTCAGTGGGTTGATGCAGTGACTCATTTGTTTAATCAACACAGCAGCTTATCAAAGCTGACAGAAGACTCTGAATTTCTCTGTGGTTCCAGAAGGTTCAAATTAAAGTTTATAACAAGTATTTCATTTTTCAGGCTTCATTTAACAGATCTCTGCTCTGGAAAATGATGTGGCTTTATGTTTGAGATAAAGACAAATGATGACAAGATGAACGCATAAAGAAGAATTAGTGGTCTTATTCTGACCCTGGAATGAAGCTTTTAATTTTGGGTGATATAATGGCAACGGCAAATGTTATTAGAGTCACCTATGAACACTAAAGCAGGATGATCTCTGTGGCAGGGCGACAAATCAATGGTCTGAAGATGATTTAACACAACCATGAACTGTGGACGTTAATAAAGATCTGATTAGACCTCTGCGGTCTTTGGCAGAGTCATTGCAGCCTGTCACTGTGAAGCAGAAATTACTTTACCCTTCATTTAGCTTCCCGGTCATGTTCCACGGCTGTGAGACCAAATGGGGTCAAAGCAAAACGACACATTTCACAGTTTTTCTACTAAAGCTTAGACCCTTATATACCGAGACCTGTATCGCTAGTGAGTCACATCTTTAGTAGCAATATGACTTTGAGAAATGATTAGATACCACAGAGCTGGCACATGAATCCACATGATTGATGTGTTTTGATTGGGAAAAGTGAAAACACTCACAATGAAGGCAATAGCTGAGGTGTAGACGGAGTGCCAATTAGATAAGGCGGAGAGGTTCCTTAAGAAGTTGGTGACAGGTCTGGCTCCTCGCTCTGAAACAATACGAGTAGAGGGACATATTCAGTGTTGTGTCCAACCATCCATGTATTTTCTATAACCCACTTTATCCTGTAGAAAGTCAGTGTTGTGAGTCAAATACAAATGACAGAACAGTACTGTGTAAGGAAAATGTAATGTTTACTACTGAGATTTTGTAAAATTATAAAATGAGGTGTATAATACGTAATGTTACAGAACTACAGCTTTATTTGCTTCTGTTATAGTTCTTTATTTAATTATGTGTTTGGGGTACTTACTGAGTCGCCTCATGTTTTCTGTCAACCTAGAAGGAAACCACAGAAAGTGAAGGTCAGAACACACGTAGCTGCTCACGTACAAGCACAAGCAAAGAAAACGCTGCTTTATCTGAGAGTGGAGGTGGTGACACTTTGGCTTTCATCGGAGTGGCATGACTCACTCTTCTTTACAGAGGAGGAGAGAAAGAAGCGGCAGAGAAACGAAGCGAGGAGAAAGCTGCCAATGTCCTCGGTCCCTTTTTCTGAGCAAAATAAAACCTGATCCGAGGACTTCGTGAAGCAGCTGATACAGTTAAAAGTGACAGTGAAGTCACCAACAGTGTGTTTGTAGCACATGTCGAAGGCACATGCAGCAGTATTTTGTGTGTGAAAAGTGATTCTATTCTCCAGAGAAAAGAAATGATTCCATCGATTCTTGACCGCTGTGACAACTGCAGCTTGCCTGTACACCTCCAGCGCTCCCCTGCTGCTGTCCGGCTGTCTTATTCCACAATACTGTAGAACCACAGGATCAATACCTCATGACAGACACTTCATGTTGCGGTCCACAGCAGATTATACCCACCTTTTAGCACTTAACGGTTCCTCGGCCTCCACGGTGCTTTCCTCCGGCTGGAAGCGGAAGTCTTCGATGTAAACCCCGAAGCGCTCGTACAGCCACTTCTGCAGCCGTGAACTCCAAACCTCCTTCTGCTGTTTATCTGCTAAAGAGGACAGACGGGTCGAGTTAGGTTGGGTTTGTTGTTGTAGGCATTTAGCTTTTTTTAATCCTCTGCACCAGCAATTGTTGTTTAAATAAACTGATGGGCATGTGGGGAGCTAATCTCATCAATCGATCAAGGTCATTTGTCTCCTGACTGAAGAGGCACACCTCTTTGACATAGCCTAGCTTTCTTCGAGTTAGCTGGCTTAACAAAATCTAAACCCCAAGCAGAGATGATGGCTATCACAACTGTGGTTATCACCTTTCTTTTCCAGGTTACCTCAGACATAAAAAGGTGACTTCTGACTCTTGTTCCATATAAAAATGACTCATTTTGTTCCACATACTTCAGTCAAGAAGAACAGTTTGTTATAACGGAGAGCTTTGAAGAATATCAGAAGTTATGAAGGTAAAAAGTGCTGTTACTGCAAATGTTTCAAGAGAGGAATTCTGGTAGAAATTAGTTAATTATGTAAGAGAATATAGTTATTTTACGACTCAGTGCACTCTCAGTGGAGCCACTTTATTTCCAACATGACAGCTGCACGTTAGAGGTCTTAAACTTTAAACTTCATACATTTAAACATGATACTCAAGAAGTGCATTTAGGCCTGACGCTGTCGAAGAATGGAGGATGTGTGGAAATCACTTTAGTGTTTGGCCAAATCAATGAGTTAATTAGAGTAAAATTAATGTTATAGACTGAATATTTGCAATGATAAATACAAATACACTTTGTTTTCAGGTTTTCTAAATATGGACACTTATTGTGGAGATTTATTGGGGCATCTAATCTTAATCATTTAGAATTATGAGCTGCTTAAAGCCACTAAAGAATGAAGGAACTAGAAAAGCACTCGGACAGAGCAGACCTTCGACAAGCAGCCGTTACCTTCTCAGCTCCGTGGCGTATACCTCAGTAAACGACACTACTGTGTTGTGCTGGTAACAAGCCGTCTGGGCTGTTATCAAAACAGGCAGCATGGGAGGCAGTAGACCTTGGAACTGGATCCGTTTATTTGTCACAGACACGGTGAAAGAGTACAGCACGAGTGCCGGGCGGGACAGACACACAACGCACTTCATCTACTACTACTACATTACCCATAAGCCACTGCGCTTAAAGGAGCAGGCTCAGGCCGGTAACACAGCTCATTTCCACCCATATTGTGATTTCCACAAGCGGCATTTTCTCATTTTTGGTATTCCAGAAGATCACCATGTATCAAATGTAATCATCTGTTCCTTGTCCCATTATCAACATTTCCTGAAAATTTCATTAGAATCCTTTGATAACTTTTAAAGTTATCTTGCTAACAAACAAACAAATAAACGCCAGCAAAAACATAATAACTAAGAATTTCAGGTGGTAAATGTGGCCCTGATATCATTGTACACTTCATATGAAGCACACAAGTACAAAAAGCTTGTCGCATTGCTTAGAGGACGAGGGGCTTAGCAGACAGTCAACTGCTGAAGCTGAAGTGCCCCTGAGCAAAGACTAGAACCCTCTGCTGCTGTGGCGTAACCTCCGAGTGTAAACCAATTTGCTGTGGTTGTACTGAGCAGCTGACTAACAGCCCGAGTGCTCAGTCAGATTCCCCTGCAAGGATAAATACTGTTTTTTTTTTTAAAAACAGCTAATGCATTTATGGCAGTGAAAGCTCAAATAGGGCTGAATCACATCCTGTTAGACTGTTTTAATTTGTAGTTGACACAGTCTCATCAGACTAAATACTCTGCTCAGTCTCCCTTCTTTCTCTCTGTCGCTTTATCCACACAAACCAACACATGCGTTATTAATCTATCCAGAAAAAAACACTGGCACCCACACACACCTCCAATACCAGCTAAAGCTCAGGCACGTCTGCCCTAGATGAAGTGATCTACAATCATAACCCATTTTCCAAAATTAGCCGTTCCGTCTCTCCCTCCTTTTCTGTAAAACCACACACACACACCGAGTCACTGGGTCATTGGAAGTCAAGCTATGACAAAGCCGGTTATTCAGTCCAAATATACACAAAACATCAGAGAAACCTGCACTAACGAGCTCCTCTCTCCTCTCTGACGTATTTTACAAACGCACATTCCTATGGCGCTGAAATTGGCAGTGGGGATCAGGAGTAATGACAGCGAATAACCTCCACAGGAGAATAGCTTGATACTGTAAATTGCACACCGGAAATCACCCTGCGAGTGTGTGTTACTGCTGTCACGCACGCTCTGTGCTGCTTTATGCCCTGCAGTAACCCACAAACACTTCCGACGCACTCTGTTCCTATCGAGCACTCCGCCGCACACATCCTACATCCCCACCTCCCCCCCTGCACGCAAACAGTCGGCTTGTTTGACTCCCACACTTGGAAGAAGTCGAAGTCCTTCCCTACTCATTTCCTGTCGGCTCCCCAGACTCCCACTCACCCTCTGTGTCTTCCTCTGGAGGTCTTACCTGTTCCATTGTTCGAGGGCGACTGCTGTTTTCGGGGAGGCTGCGGTGGAGAGTCCTCAAGTCTGAGAAAGAAAAGGGGGAAGATCTGTCAGTCTCACTTCTGTATTGTCAGAGCAGTAACAAATGCACGAGTTAATATGTGGAAAGCTGACACAAGACTTTGAGGGACATTCAGCACACAGAGCCAGACTGATTAGAAGCACTTTGAGCCTTAATGTGCCTGCGTGAGGTCAATTATGTCACTGTTGCAATCTCACAGCAGATGGGTGACAAAATGATCGATGCCAGCAAAAACAAAGAGTGAAAGAGGAAAGCCTACGCCAAAACGACGCACGCATTCTCCTCCAACTTCACACATTAGCTCTGTACAATGTTTTGATTCAGCTGTCACAGTAATCGTATGCAAACCTGTCGACAGGAGCTAAAACTAAAGCACGAAAATAGGTTGCACTGGCATGAATAAATACGCAGAAATGCAAACGAATAAAGTCAAAGGAGGAAAAACAGCAGACAGTTTATTTGCTTCAGCGAGCTTGTTAACCTCTCATCTGTAATGGTTGAACTCTATTAACCCCAAGCAGCTTCTGGGCGTTTTTTCTTTTCTTCTCCCGTCACATTTTTACTCACTGTGGGCTCATTTTTCACCGCAATATAAAGTCCTGCACCTCTAAGGAAGCAGCATAACCATGGCTAGAAGTCAAGAGAACTGAAAAATGTCTGTTGTGCACTATGACAAAGTTATGCCATAAATCGCAACCTAAAGCAAAAGTGAAAGTTGAATACAAGTGCCAAAGGTATAAGGTGAAAATGGTGACTCCAAATGCCATAGATATTTTACTAACATTTTCAATTTGGTTCCATACTTATATTTTATCTGCTCTGTAAAAGCACTCCCTGCAGTTCAGCTCACTTCAGCTGAATATTCCTCAAATATTTGTTACGTGATTGTTTTTCATAACCGAGTTTAATCATGGCTTCTCAGTTGTCGATTCGATACGATACGATACGCGATACACGGCTCACGATACCGATACTATCACGATACAGCGACACTGCGATAATCGATATATTGCAAGGCACATAACGATACATCACCATATCTATAACTGAAAAATTCTAAATGCCAGTGATGGACGTTGTAATACTGACGGCCCTCGGGGACAAGAGAGGAAGCTTCACTTTAAACAATGTATTAACAGCTGCAGGCTGACCTCAAACGTTAACTGCATCAGCCGCTTTCTCGGCGCTGAGTTCAGGATGGTGGCGTTGCAGGTGGGTTTGCATGTTCGTGGTGTTGCCTGTGTACTTTACTTTAGCGAGGCAGTTCTTGCATAGGGCATAGTCTTTGTCCAGCTTGCTTGTTCCCTCCATGTTGCCAAAGCCCAAATGGGTCCACACTTTGGACTTAAACGTGGATGGGGCGTCTCTTACGGTAGCGTTGCTGTCCTCCATTATACCTGTACAAACTCTTCTTGGGCCAATTAATTTCTTCTCAAGTCTCCCTCATTCATGTGATAAACGCCACTGTGTTGAGTCATTAAGTAGTGACGCTGGGGAAATGGCAGCTGGCAGGGGAATCTGGCAGGGTTTAGAGCGCCTTATTATATTAATTAAAGTATCCATATTTGGCACCAGCGTATCGATACTCATATTGCACGAGGAGTGACGACGATATATCGCTGTATCGATATTTTGTCCCACCCCTAGTGCAAACTGTTTAAATGAGACATGTAGAATAAAGTGATTTTTATTAAATATCCCAATTTAAAGTTTGAATTTGGTTAATTTTCCCAGCGGAACTGCACATGGAACACGATAAGTTCAGGGATTGTCTGAAACTTAAAAAGTCAAATTATTCTTTCTCTTTTTTCAGATTCTGGCTCCGATAAATGCATTTTGGTGATTCTCTTTAAAGATAACAAGCCTTTTGAACATGCTGGTGAGTTAGAGGGTTTTGATCATCATGTTTCTTGGTCTATGTTCAAGAAATGCTAATTTAAAAAGAGACTCTCCCTGAAGAGTGATAGTTAAGATGTCAAGAGAAGTTGGTAAATGGGGGGACTTGAGTATTCTTGTTATAAGAGATGTTTACTGTCCTCACATGAATTTCTCCATGTGGAACTTTCTCGGGGATTAAGTGAGGAAAAACGCCCGGTCGTGGTTCATTACCTCACCCCTTACAACTCTCTTGAACTGTCTCTGACATTCCTGAGGCCATGTTTTCTGTGCTGGTAATCACTTAGAGATCACCGGTGGAATTTCCCACTGGCAGCCAGAGGAGCATCATTTGACACACACACACTTAGAGGCCTTTACACCCCTGGCTTAAGGGAGGCTCGGCGGGAGCCAAGAGGCGCAGGTTTTTCCTGACACCAGCATAGCTTCTGTGTCACAGCGAGCTTTCGGCGACTCGGATTGACGACTCGTGACTCGCTTCTGTTTTTTCTCTTTTTCCATCTCCCTCAAAACACACGCGCAAACACACCTCCTTGTGGAATTCGCCCGCCTACCAAGCTGCTGATGCTTCTATTTATATCAGAAATCTTGGGTAGCACCAACGCTGGAACACACACACACAGCAGCCAAACTGACCCATGGTAAACTCTGCTGAGCTGAAATGTTACAAAGTGCAGTGTCACAGCTTCCTGTCTTTCCCTCATGATTACTTCCCTCATCTGCTGCTGTCCACTTGTGCATGTGACTCGGTCGTACCTGGTTTTGAGCACCTCATTCATCTTCTGCTCCAGATCTATCCGCTTACTCCGCTCTCTCTCCAGCTCTTGCCGCAGGGAGTCCACATTGGTCTCTTCCCGCAACTTCCTCAGCTCCTCCTCTGGAAAACACAAACACACACACACACTGTAGATCAGTATCTTAAATTGTGTTATGAAAACAATGAGCTCCACACACACGGTCAGGGTCGTGAAAAGGGCACTCGGTAAGTATGAATGAAGGTATTTCAGATTTTATTTATGTGGAAAATTGAATCCTGCGGTGTAGATACTTCAATTTCACTAAAACAGACAGCTTCATTTAGAGAATAATCTATTTATCCTTTGAACTCCAAGCAGTTTCTCAACATTAGTTTGCTCCCCTCTCATTTTTATTAACTGTGGGGTCATTTTGCACTGAAATATAAAGTCCTGTACCTCTATGGAAACGGCACAGCTATGGCCAGAGGTACAGACAATTCAAAAATATCTAGTGTACATCAAAACAAAGCTATGATCAGATAACTGGCATCAACATGTACACTATTTTTCCAAGTGCTCACAGGACAAATGGTGACCCTATAGACATCCATCCATTATCTAAACACCCCTTAATACTCTACTGTAGGGTCGCAGGGGGGCTGGAGCCTATCCCAGTCAACTCAGGCAAAGGCAGGGGACACCCTGAACAGGTCCTACGGACAATTTAGAACAACCACTTAACCTCAGCATGTTTTTGGACTGTGGGAGGAAGCCGGTGAAAACCCACGCTGCACAGGGAGAACATGCAAACTCCGCACAGAAAGATCCCAGGCGTCCTAACCGGGACGCGAACCGGGGATCTTCTAGCTGTGAGATGACAGTGCTAACAACCGAGCCACGGTGAAGCCCTCTATAGACATATATTACTAATTATGTTTTAAATTTAGTTGTCAGTTTCTAGATGTGTCTTCTCTCTGCTCTGGGTAAACACAGCCTGCAGTTCTTCCCAGCTCAGTGCAGAAGTTCCTACATTTCCCATGTGACCGTTGATCACAGCTGATGACTTCTCGGTTGCATGGAGGAGCACAGAATCTTTCATTTTTCACAGACCCGAGTACAAACTTTTTATTTTTTGACTAATTTTTAAATGACACATCATAGATAAGTAGTTCAAGGACTGTCAGAATGTTGAATATCCAGTTATTCTTTCTGTTTAATAGTTTCTAGCTCTGATAAATGGCGTAATTTGGGCGATTTTTAAAAATAACTTGCTTTTCAAACCTGCCAGCAGGTTCTGAGGTTCAATGGGATAAATTATAGAAATATTAATAACGTAATTAAATTCTAAGTCATACAACTGAAGAGATTTTCCAGCAAACACCCTTTGCTTATTGGCGTATCTCACATTTCGCCTCTACCGCCATCCATATCCTTCACCTTCACCTGTCCCCCATACTTCCTCCTTGTCAGTCAACTCTTAGAATCAACTGGTCTCAGGTATCAGGGTTTTCTATGCCTGGGGTGCAACATCAGCAGTGTTTCCTCTCAGGGTATTGTCCCCGACTAAAGGGACACATGAATATTGGAGGAGGGGAGGCAATGAAAGTGTGCACACGTGAGGAGGTGGTAGCAATAAATCAATACGTAGGTGCTCGCGTAAAGATGCAAAGACGGCAGGTGAAGACGGGAGCACTGATTAAATCCTCCTTTAATGCATATAAAGACTCACATACAGAAAGAGAAAATGTCTCTGAAAGCAAGGGTGTGCACCCACTGCTAATTAAAATGTACATCACCTGCCCCCTCTGACCTACTTCTCCCTCATATCATCACATTAGCAGCAGAGGATTCATATTACAAGAATTTAGCTGCTGCTTTTTCTTTCTCATCACCTAATCTCATATCTCACCCCTGTCCTTTCTCTTTTCCCATTAACGCTAATAAAACATTCATTGCCAGAACCTCCTGCAGCTACAGCATCGACTACAACCCTGGGTGCGCTTCCTGAGAGAGGCCATATACTGTATCTCATCCAGTATTATATATCTGTGTGATTCTTCTCTTGCATTTCTGGTTTAGAAACAGCAGCTCAGGACTATTTGGTTCTTTTTGGAAGTCTTCTTTTCAAAATCTTTAAGATAAACAGACCATATGATCCTTTCCTCACTTATTTTTATCTATGTAAGATGACTCCTTCCACCTGCTAGCAACCTGTATCTCCTTCCCCATCTCCTGACACAAGAATGTGTTTATAGTACAGTATGTATATATGTTAACAAGACAGAAAGACTGATTGCAGGTGTGTCTGTATGCGCAGTGAGCAAGAGGCCAAAGGTTGCAATGGGCTAAGCAGCTTAATGCTCGCTAGGCTGCCCCGTGCCAGGAGATCCACAGTCAACTGTAAACCTATTAAACAAATGGGTGACAGCAGCGGCAGTGCACCCTGGTTGGTGTAGGTAGAATGGGATCAAGAGTTTACGCTATGCTAAGGCTAAACAGCGATGAGGATGACTTCAAAACAACTTAACGCTCTGTTCATTCTGTCGAACGTCGTGTTGTAGCGGAGAGAGATTCACTTCTTATAGCGACAAGACAGATGTGAGTATGTTAGCGGCTAATTTAAACCTGCATTAATTGTTTTTTAGGCTACCTGGAGGGTGCAACAAGCTGTAAACAACATTAACAGACTATGAAAATTCTGACAAACATGTCAACAGATGTGAAAGAACATAAGCGTTAATTAGCTCCGTGTTTTTGCCGGCGTTTATCTATCTGTCTGTTTGTTAGCAAGATAACTGGAAAAGTTATGGACGAATTTTAATGAAATTTTCAGGAAATGTTGATAATGTGACAAGGAACAGATGATTACATACATAAGCGCGTGGCTTATGGGTAATGTAGTAGTAGTAATGAAGAGACGTCCGTTGTGTGTATGTCCCGCCTGGCACTCATGCTGTACTCTTTCACTGTGTCTGTGACAAATAAACAGGTCCAGTTCCAAGGTTTACTGCCTCCCATGCTGCCTGTTTTGATAGCGGCCCAGACGGCTTGTTACCAGCACAAAACCAGCTAACACAGTAGTGTCGTTTACTGAGGTACACGCCACGGATCTGAGAAGGTAACAGCTGCTTGGCGGAGGTCTGTGCTCTTTGAGTGCTTTTCTAGTTTGGAGCTGTGTTTCTGTTCAATTAATGAAATTAAAGAGCCCTCATTTATACTCATCTACAGGATCATAATATTATCTTTGGGGTCTACTAGAAGTACGTTTACATGCGTTAAAGTTCACAAAACTCCTTTTTCTCATACTGTAAACTGTGGTAGCATCTCTTTTTGCCCTCTATTTGAAAAGCCAAGTCCGCTCTGATTGGTCAGCTAACCCAACAAAAGCAAAACAACATTGGTACGTACTGTAACCCGAGGTTGTATGAGTGTACGCCAGCTGTCGGCTACTATCATCTGAAGACATTGAGACATTTCAGAGTTAGCAGATGCGACTCTAGCGGGGAAATAATGGTGGACTGGGAGGCAGCTGCTCATTCTTTGTTTGAGGGCGTGCCAAATTAGCCGCTAAGCAGGCATTATGTAAATGTGTTACATGGTGACACAGATAAGTAACAGGAGAAAAGTCTGGACTTCAAAGTGGGTGTTTCAGGCAGGTAAGGAGGATTGCTAACTGGAAAAGAGAAGAACTCCCTCTGGCGTAAACTTTGAGCTTTGTAAGTTTTCATTGAAAATAGGAAGAGGCTATTACACACACAAAAGGAAAAGGAAAGTGCTTGGGTTCCCACCAAGTCCTGAGGGAAATATGTGAGTTTTAGCGGCAAAACGCTCCACTATGGCAGCTGCTGATGGGAACACGAATAGTTTAGGCCACAAATCAAAAACAACCAGCTGAATCATGTGAAAACTTTTCATGAAGAGAACTGTGCTCAGTGGATTGAATTCTCTGTGGGTCTGACTGCTATTACATGCAATACTGTCCGTTTTTCTCTTACTTTTAATATGAAAATACTGATGAGCAATTTCAAAAACTATCCAACCCTAATTTAAGTCGCAATATATCACTTTAAATATACTTTTTGTATTTTAAATGTTCCAGAATCCAGTAACGTGCTGCAACTTAAGGATCTTATACATATATAATTGCACGTGTCGTTTTTGCATTGCACTTTGTATACTCAACAGTACCGTTAAGCAGATCTTAACTCCTCTGCACCGTGAATATTGCTTGTGCTTTCTTGTTGTTTTGCTGTACATTACCTTTGTTGCACTGTCCTTGTACATTCACATTTGCTACCTCGGTATGTCTGAGTAGATCTGAGAGTGTCTGAATGAGAGTGTTTTCTAAATGGGTTCATCATGGCACTAGGTAGAGACGGTAAACTTTAATTTATTTGCACTGGTAAAGCCTTTGAATCCTTGACTGTGACCTAATGACAGTAATAATGTTCTATAATACAGTGATTCAGGAATGCAACAGGTTTATTTTTTTCTCCAGCTATCAACACATAATGCTCTCACTGTACTGATTTGCTGCTCTCACTCATTCATTGTCTTTCCACCCTACTCCTGTTCACCTTTTCCCCTCTCAACACTGCCACTCCCTGCCTTTCCCCTTGTATTTCCTGCCCCCCCAAACTGAATCCAACTCCCTCCCTTTAACTTGTGTTATCATTCCTGTGTCCGAGATCCTCTATGTACGTTTCCTCCTTCCACGTTGGCCGTTTCCTTCCTACCACCGCAAAGCAAGATGCCTAATTCCAAGAGTCCTTGTGCTGGAAATGGGGGCCACAAATGTGTGATGGAGCACAGCGTGACACGTTATGGTATGTGTGTCGGACAAAGAAAGATAGAGCACAATCGTTTTCCTGTTCCACAGAGGCCCTCTACATCAGATAGCATATTAATAATACTGTCAACACGCCTGTTCCGCTTCTAAAATTGGATTGCTGTCTTCTATATATACACAGCTTCATCCTGGGTTACCATATCACAGGGTCTCTTTGGCCATTATGAAGGCAGTAACTAGACCATTTGTCTGTAACACAGGCAGGGGATTAGCTAAATGCCATGCCAGGAGCTGTCACTTTTAATCGCGCTGACCTTCTCTCCTGTACAGGCTTTCCATGAAAGCTTAATTTCTGGGAAAAGAAGCTAAAAAACATCAATTTAAATTGACGTACACACGTTATATGATCTTATGATAAAGGTTTTGAAAATAGCAGTACATACTGGTGATGCTGATGGCAGTTAATGGATGTGACAGTTTGTACCAGATAGGGTTAATAGCAGAAGATGGGTGAAATATTCTGATAATTTACTATTGACAGATGTTTTCAAAATGGAATAACACAACTGATCTTATAAGAATAGAAGCCGATTTCCCTCAACAGGATGGTTTTTGCGATATATTCTGAAATTTTGCTGTGTAAAATGGTTCAGTGTCAGCATTAGTTTGTTGCCCTATTGTATTTACTGGTTACCAGAGCCAAAAAACAAACTGAAACTGGGGAAACGCTGTGGTGTCTGGGTGCTGCTGAGGTGTCACGAGAGTGCAGCCATGGACTGTCAGTTGACACACTTCCTTTATAACTGCAGACAATGCAAAAACTATATCCAAAATCAGCACTCACAGAATACAAGAAGTAAATTTGAGATAGACAATAACCTAATTAAGACCCCAGCTGTACTGCAGCTTCTATAGTCATGATTCACTACTGTGGGAGAGATGCTATCTATAGTTAGTGATCAGTTCAAGTTGATTATATTAGTGAGGACAATGGCTTATCTCTCTGTGACAGATGTTAAGTAGCAAATTCAGACACAAGTCAGAGGTATATGTTGGATAATATCACAACAAAGATGAAGCTATTAAATAACTATGTGTACCTCAGCGTCTATCATAATCTTTCTTGGCTGATTACATGCGCTAGTCGTCATATTCAGCTCAACAATGCACTTTTATTCCCGAGTTCAAAGCTGTCCAACTTACTGAGGTTGAGGTTACTTTTATGGCTCTTGACCTTATCGACAGCTCCACTGAAAAGCAGTTCAAAGCTGTCAAAGGTGTAGTCCTCCATCCTGCACACACCCATGCGCCTCTGAATCCGGCCGGTCCCTGGCACACTCCCGCAGGACCGGGAAGGCAGGGTGGCCGCCTTGGCTCGTTCTTGAAATCGAGCCATGGCTGCAGGTCGCTTCAGTCCGGCCCGGCTTGTTTTGCCCCCAGTCTGCTGAGCGATGACCTTAAAACGCCTCCGAGCCCATCAGGGTTGAGGTGCGTGCTCCATGTTTACGGGTCCCATCCAGAGACGAGGCAGAATATCAGGGACGGGTTCCTCTGAAATAATTTATCACCGGCAGCGCAACAGAGTGTTGTGACAGGCCTCCACAAACACAGAGTGATGGTCAACGGTCAGAGCTGCTGTGAGTGTGCTCTGCTGTGGGTAAAAAGAGAAGGAGGGCAGCGGAGGTAGGGAGAGGTGGGGCTTTGCAGGGTGGCCAGCACACTAAGAGGGCCTGGAATCTGAGATTTCTGAACACTCTGGAGCTGTCGGACGCACACACATTATGCATGTTCATGTGTCCAAACAGGTTTATACAAGTGTGTGAATATGACTGATATGATTTATTGTGTTTCTGGTTTGTGCCAAGTTCATATCTGTGTCCAGGAGCATGTGTGTGTGAGGATGAGTACTGTACACGCTACGCAAGACTAGCAAATTGCTTTTCATTTAAGCAGGCAAAGTTTTTTAAGACCTCAAAGGAAAAGTACTGTGCGAGTTTTTCAATCCAGGCCAGAGACAATGACTCCTTTCATGAAAGGAAGGTGGGGGGAACGGGAGGGGGGGGTTCAGAGAAAGGGAGACAGAGAGGCAGGGAGGGGGAGAATCAGCTGCTTCACATTGGCCTCTCATTGTTCCCAGTGTTGTACAGTTTCTGCCACGACACTGGCTGACTCGAACAGAATGGGAGGTCGAGCCTTGTGGCTTCCAGCTGATCGCAGATGTCAGGGCGCCATTCAAGGCAGTGACCAATGAAAAGGAGAAAGACGGGGCACAAGAAAACAAGACAAGCCCGGCACCAAGAAGAGACGAGCCTAAATAAAACTGGCAATAAGAAGATGATATAATGATTTATCTAGCCCTTACTTATGTATAAGACAGACAGCATTGTGAGACAGTGCATTCTTTCAGCGTCATCTTAGTATGGTGGCCCAGAAGGGTCAACGCAACTGCAAAAGCCACAACACAACCCTTGGCTTTTGCATTTGCATTGTGGCTTTTGCGGTTGAGTTGTGGCTTTTGCCGTTGCGTTGTGGCTTTTGCCGTTGCGTTGTGGCTTTTGCGGTTGCGTTGTGGCTTTTGCGGTGTGGCTTTTGCGGTTGTGTTGTGGCTTTTGCTGTTGCGTTGTGGCTTTTGCCGTTGCGTTGTGGCTTTTGCTGTTGCGTTGTGGCTTTTGCCGTTGCGTTGTGGCTTTTGCATTTGCGTTGTGGCTTTTGCGGTTGCGTTGTGGCTTTTGCGGTTGCGTTGTGGCTTTTGCGGTTGCGTTGTGGCTTTTGCATTTGCGTTGTGGTGTTTGCGGTTGCATTGTGGCTTTTGCGGTTGCGTTGTGGCCTTTGCCGTTGCATTGTGGCTTTTGCAGTTGCGTTGACCC
>OMNN01064005.1:5995-45511 GCA_900302755.1 Chromis chromis
TGAACAAAACTGGTTAAAAGAAATGGAATTATTATTTTTATTCTCAGTTCCTATCATGCTGGTGCTGGTTTACATCTTAGTAGTTGATGCCAGAAATTCCTCTCTGCAGGAAAACGTGTGTGTGTGTGTGTGTGTGTGTGTGTGTGTGTGTTTCTATTTAGATCCTTTGGGAATGGGAGTGGGATTTCCTGCAACACATCTACGCCCATGGAATGTACTTTTTCAACTCTCTTTGTTGTGCTTGTCTGGTGGAGCGTGCACACACACACACATGAACACACACACACACACACACACGAGCACACACATGAGCACACACATGCACCTTTTCCTTCCTTTCTTCTAGCCAGTTAGCAGTGGCAGGGAAAGACATATTTTATCTGTTTGACCCCACGGTCAAACGAGGACCGAGGCAGAAAGTGAAGCAGACAAAAGATGGAGACAATAAATTCTACATCCCACAAACCCTCAGATTTGTCCACCGCGTTATTCCACGTGTGCCCCCTGCTGCATAGCCACATGTCTCTCGCTCTCTATATATATACGTACCAAATAAAGTCAGTTATAAATGCTAAAAAGCAACAAATAAACTTGAATCCAGAATTTAGAGAAAGAATTTGTTGCTTTGTTTTGAAATTTGGAACAACTGTGATGAAATATTGTCTCTAAACTGCTCTTAAAATGTTGTCACGCACATCCAACTTGTTATGTTGCATTGCATATCATATTGTGAATAAAATACAATTTTCATCCTAAAATATATATATATTTATAAAACAGTACAATCAACCCAAATATCTGCCAGTCGGTTACAATATTCTGTTAATTAATCAGTAACTCACCACGTGCTCTTGTTAGATTCTTCAGTTCAGTAACTTCAGTTCTGTTTTGGTTTCCTGCTCTCCTCTTCCAGCCTTTGCTTCTTTCATATGTCCAAAGATGATTTCTCAGTCAGGGTTGTCTGTGTGAGATGTGGGGAGTGTTACTGGACACAGCTTCCTGTATCTTTCTGATTGGTCATGAAGAGAGTGCCCGAGGGCAGCGCTGACACACAGCAGTGTATGAGA
This sequence comes from Chromis chromis, assembly GCA_900302755.1. NCBI lineage: Eukaryota > Metazoa > Chordata > Actinopteri > Pomacentridae > Chromis > Chromis chromis. The sequence continues at coordinate 7,063 of OMNN01064005.1, forward strand.
GTGTTGGAGAGAATATATGCAACTGCCTTCGGTTCACAGCTTTCGTTTCACAGATACAAGTGTATTATGTGGTTTTCTGCTGTGACAACCTTGTCTGAACCATATCCGCAGAGAAGCTTTGAAGCTCAGCTTTGGAGCATAGATTTCAATTCTCTACATTATGCATTATTATGCTTCGTTTACAGTCAGACTGCAAATATTACTCAGAATAAACAATAATATTCTTTCCTGAGGGAATCTTACTTCATGCCGGCCCCATCCAGTCAGGGTCTTATTTTAATGTGAATGTCTCCTCTGTGGAATGATCACTATTGCTGCCTTTATTCCTGTCTAGTTGGCAGTAAGAATTATTGTGTGGTCAGGGAATTTTTTCATGTCTTTGCCCGATCACATGATCACACTACATTTTTGTTTAGAAATTTGTAACGTATCAAAAAGAAGATGAGGAACAAATAAGTTCTCACCAAAACATCAATGGCCTTCATTTAATCAAAATTGACCTTGCATAATTAACTTTTACACGCTTTAGACTCTCATTCGTTATGCAACACCCTCAAAAAGGCACCTGATCAGTTCCAAATTCATTGTGCAGCTTTAAAACAACCCAAAAATACAACTACAACAAACTGTCTTCTGTGAGAACAACAAGGAGTCCTCTGCAACGGACGGTCTGTCCTGTGGTTCAAGATCCAGATCTGATGATGTTTCAAAAGCAAAGGGTGCTCACAACAAATATTGATTTTATTTAGCTTTTTTGTATTAACTGCACTTTGTATGAAGGTAATTCATAGATAAAAAATCATGGAATTATTTTGTTAGCTTCAAAACTTTACTTTAGTGCTCACAACCTGTGCATAATACCGCACAGACATAGATTTCAGAGGGGATGCAGCGGATACGTCGCCCTAAATATTTAGAACAAGGATGTTATTCATAGATACAACAATACCTCTGACAGGGGCAGGTCTTTTTCTTTAGTGTGCCAAACATAGATATGTGTGATGTGTTTGGAATTTACAGAAAGTTTTGAAAATGAGCAGAAATCTTGATGAAACACATAGGAGCTATTATTATTATTATTATTATTAGAACTAAAATGTATCATGCATGTATGTGTTTGTGTAATGCAGCTGTGTCTCTCCAGCTTGACCTGCCATGAACCTTATGTATGCGACCCTTCAGAGCCTGGGGTACCTGCTTGAATCCAACCAGTCTCATAATTAGAGATCATCACATGGTCAGGTCAGCACAGCTCATGCGTTAAATGCACATTATGTGGTATTAATATTAGTAATGAGCTAAATATATATATTTGGTGTCAATATCAGTGTTAAGCCAGCAGTGCCTTTATAAAAATAATAAATATAACAGTCCAGGAGTTTATGAATGAATTAAAATGAGTTAATTCATCATTGACTAGAAAAAGTGTCACATGCACATTTAAACTTTCCATAACAAAATACACAAAATGAAGCAGCGAAGTGATTCCTTCCTTTATGTGTTGATTCAGCAGGGATAATAATAATAAGTGAGAAAAGCTGATTTACAGGAGAATAAATGTTTAAAAACAGAAAAGCTCTCTTATATTTTGGATTATCATCTGGTGCCTGACTTTTTTGTTTTCTTTTACACTAATAAAGTCATTTCCACCATAAACTGATGCAGAAAAGGTAAAACTTTATGCATGCAGAAAGCAGGAAATATAGTGTTTGATGCTCAAAATGTCCTGAGGAAGGACCCTAAATGTGTCACCAATGGTTCAAAGTAAATCTACATCCATGCAGTGCTGTAAATGTAATTCAACATACTGTACCTGCAGAGAGGAATTGCACACACCTAAACATAAGGTGTTTAAGTCATAAGGTGACTGAGGTGGAGAGGGTGAAAACCTTCAAGTTCCTCTGTGTCCACATCACCTGGTCCCATCACACACAACACTCCATTAAGAAGGCCCAGCAGCGGCTGTACTTTCTGAGAGGACTGAGTAAGTTTGGTATGCCAGCCAAGATTCTGTCCAACTTCTACAGGGGTACAGTCGAGAGTGTCCTGAGCAGCTCCATCACTGTGTGGTATGGCAACTGCACAGCTCAGGAAAGGAAGGCTCTCCAGCGAGTGATCAAAACAGCCCAGCTCATCTCTGGTGCAGCCTTCCCAACACTTCAGGACACCTACAGGGTCCTCGGGAGGGCCCGCAACATCATCAAAGACAGATGACACCCCCAACACAGCCTCTTCACACTCACACTATCAGGCTTGTGAACAACTCTCTTACACACACACATTGAACTGGACTATTTCACTGAACTCTATACATGTATCACTGTTTATCTTGTATGCACTTTATTCTACTGTAATTACTTTATCATTGTAAGATCACTTTATGCAACACAGTGCACATTTTTACAATTCTTTTTAGCAGATGTACATAGGTAGGTAGGCGGGGCTGCATTAAGGACCTTGCCTAAGGGTCCTCACTGGATATCTGCGCCCTAACCGGGATTTGAACAACCAATCTCCCATGCCAAGGTCTGGGGTGTTAGTCATTGAGCTAACCAGCTGCTTATTTAGAAATTGCTTTAGTTTTTATACTCTTTTATACATTTGGTTAAGGAAGATCAGTAAAATAAGAATTTCACTGTACAGTGTAACTGCCTAGTTTCTGTGCACATGACAATAAACCTCTTGAATCTTGAAAATGTCTGTCCCTCTTGGCTCCACTGGGGGCAGCATGTCGGTGAGTTGGGGGTTTGCTCTGTACGAAGATATTTAAGGTAAAAGCGATAGATAACTCGAATGGCTAAAAACACACCTGAAAGATTAGTTTTTTCGACACAACAACGCCAAGTCTGTTCTGTGTCTTGTTTTGTGTAACTGAATTACACTCACAGACCAGTAAAACCGAAGAAAAGTAAGCCTTAAAGAAGTGTTTTGGTCGGCTGCTGAAGACGCTAATCCGCGGTGGTTGTGTTTTCTCGGTCACAGCTTGTTATCTTTGCGGCGTCTGTCGGATAAACACTTATTTTGATGCTACTTGTTAGCACAGGCTGCTAGTGTTAAGCCAGACATTTAAACTGTGTCAACGCTGTTTGGGAGACTTTCAAAGCGCACGAGCGGGCGTTGTTTTGCTATTTCCAAAGCTAGTCTTGCTAGCAGCGATATTCGTCGTTCTCCTCCAGGCTATTCAGCCGAAGTGGATTTCATTTAGTCGTTTTACTTTCGTTAAGGATATTACATAATGTGGCGGTAAGCTGTGGATGTAGCTTCATATCAGTGTGTTGACAGAAATACGCCTTTATCTCACACGACCGTCACTAACGTTAGCAGTAGCTGTGTTTTTACGATGGGAAGCAGCAGGATCTACGTTAGCATAGGCTATGCTACCTTTGGTGCCCTGGTTGGACTTTCGGCTTTCTTGGTCTGGAATATCGCTTATAAACAGCCATGGACGGCGGCCATGGGAGGCCTGTCAGGTATGTCAACACACCTGTATTAATTGTCATTTTCAAACATTATGTCTTTTTCACGTGATGTTGGACCAGTTATATCAGGCTTCCTAATCCTGATGAAGGCCTGCATAATATAAACAGCATAATCACATCATAAAAATGCTGTATGTGTTCCCTCATTCCTTATTTAATGCCATTCAGGCACTGGAATCTTTACAAAACGTCTTTTATTATTTGTATGAATGTACTTTTGATCTATGCTAACTGGCTTAATACTTAAATGTGTCACACATATGCACATGACCAGATTTGTAGCTTACCAGCTCATACAGCTTCACTGTTTTGCTTTTACTTTTGCTTAGAGAATGCCAATCAGTGAAGTTCACATGGCATGTAGACCTTCATGTTGGGCTTTTATGCTCAAAAAGCCATTTGGGAGGTAAAAATGGTTAACAATATATCAGTAATTTGTGTTCTTTATTCAGACCATTAGATGTATACAACTGAGATACATGCTGAGTGTAAAGTCAACTTGTCTGTGGTGTCTGTTCAACCAACTGTCATGAAGACAATGAATAGGGAGATTAGACACTTAATATGAAGCAGGTTCCCCTTGTGCCGCCAAAACAGCTCTGACTCTTTGAGGCTTTGACTCCATAAGACCTCCAAAATTATCCTGTTGTGCCAGACAGCAAGACGCTAGTAGCAAACACTTTAAGTAATATAATTGCACATGTTTTTCCAGCATATCCCACAGAGCTCGATCAGATTGAGATCTGGGGAATTCTGAGAATTCTTTGTCATGTTCCTCCAGCCATCCCTGAGCTTTTACTCCACCCACACATTAATGCGGCTTGGGTGCACATGATCCTCTTGCATGTTTGGTAATGGTTAAGTTGCTCAGTTGCCCTTTCTAGGTACTAACCACAGTCTACCGGCTCCACCGCACAAGATCTGCCATTTTGGAGATGACCTAGTTGTCTAGCCATCACTATATGATCCTTGTCAAAGTTGCTGAGATCTTTACATATACACATTTTTCCTGCTTCCAACACATCAATTCACTCACTTGCTGCCTGATAAACCCCACCTATTTGACAGGTGCCATTGAAAAAAGATAATGTTATTCAGTTCATCTGTCTGTGACTTTAATATTGTAGCTGATAGGTGTTTATTTGGCGCTAGAACACTTACATGGTTGTTTAATCTATTGATACTATTATGGGAGTTGTTTGGGGGAAACTTGAAAGTTAGGAAATTGTAAAGTATGACAGAAATAATTAATAGTTACAGTTCTAAATGTATTGGGCTTCTGAATGTGATGCTGCAGCTATTTGGATGTAGTCTCAAGGCTCAAAATGTCTGTGCTTTTCTCTTGACAGGAGTTTTAGCGCTCTGGGCTCTTGTGACACACATCATGTACCTGCAGGACTACTGGCGCACCTGGCTCAAAGGCCTCAAGTTCTTCATTGCTGTTGGTGTCCTCTTCTCAGTTCTGGCTGTTGCTGCCTTCATTACCTTCCTAACTCTGGCCATCACACAGGAGCAATGTAATGCTGTCTCTACTGTTCCTAGTTTGTAATAACTGTTGTTCAATACTGCAGATGATTACAAATAATTCAAATACTCTGGCTCAGACTGGTTTGAATGCTTCCACTCCAAGTACTAATCACCCTCTTTATTCTGTCCCACAGCTCTCACTGATCCAAGAAGCCTCTACCTTTCCTGTGTATGGAGCTTCCTGACCCTCAAATGGTCTTTTCTCTTGGCCTTGTACTCATACAGATACCGCCAGGAGTTTGCAGACATCAGCATCCTCAGTGATTTCTAGTCAGTACTGACTTTATAGACTGCAATGGACTTTAAAGGGTTTTAGGCGGCCAGCAGGAGCTGGTCAATGAGCTTTTGTAACAAAGAGGAGGAAAAGCAGACATGGCTAGATTAAACAGTCATCTGACTTCAACCACACGGAGTTGCACTTGTTCCACTTGCTTAACAAGCTGTTTATTTGTATTGTAACCTGTTCTCCTACTTTTAAAGACCTACATATTATAGTTGTGTAAAACGTCATAAGTCAAAACCTCTGAAGACTGGAACTGCTTTTAATGGAGTTGCCGAAGGCCATTTGTGAAGAGATAAGCAGGTGGTTTCATTTTAAAACAGTATGTGAAAGGAAATTCCCAGCATAACAGGATTTTAATCCAACGATTAGTTGTTCAAAAGAAAGTAAAAATCCTTCAAACCAAAACTAAAACTTTCTACCTGAAACCATTTTAATAGTAGGTGTTTGTTGGGAGTGCTTGAATGTTTGCATCTAAATTAGCTTTTTAATAGTTGGAGCGCCAAACTGCAAAATACTCACATCTCCAGATTGTCATTGCCTCAATATCCCCTAAAGGCTTTAAGCCCCCATCATCATCAGTTCGGCAATATAAAAAAATGTTTTTTGAAGTTCAGTCACTCATATGAATAGATGCTCTCGGTTTAAAGCATTGTTTTGAAAGATGTTAATGTACTCAGATCAAATCCTTCATACTCTTTCCTTCACATAAGTGACGAGGAAGTGTTTGACTTGTCTGTCATGCCTGAAGAAAAAGCATTCATGTGGGATTTGTGCTTTGCATCTTTTGTTCCACCAGAGGGAGACTTGCTTTTCCTGTCAAGAGTCTATTTGAATATTATTACATTCCTCTTTTGGAGAAAAACACAAATGTATTTAAGAAAAAAATGCACTTTAGTCTATGATGTTGATGCCATTGTTTTGCACAGATTCTGATGCAATGGAGCAAAATCATGTTTTACACATTGTCATTTCTTTCTCACCCTTTATAATGTTACAATACACTATTTATATGCATCATTTTTTTCCCTACAAAGTTGAATTGTGTCAGTCAAGTTAAACTAGGCTTTGTAATTGATTTAGTTCCTGCTGTAGCTTATGTCTACCCTTTGCCATAAAATGTAAAATTGTATTTTTGTTGACGAGTGAATGGATGTATGGATGCTACATGTATATAGAAACTGAACCATTAAAGAAACATTTATTGGTAATGACATGCAGATTTTTTATTTTTTTGCAGATTTGTTTGTATAGCACAATTCATACACAGGGCAAGTAAAGTCAAAAGGTTAAAACACAGAAAATTTAAAAACCACACAATTACAATTAAAACATAATCAATAAAACATGAATGATAATCAATTTGAATGAGGTAAAAGAGAACAGTGCAGACAGGACACCTTCAGTTGTTATATGCACAGCTAAACAGAACCGTTTTCAGCCTGGACTTAAACACTGTCTGATTAGAGGCCTGTCTCGCATCATCAGGAAGACTTCCAGAGTTTAGCTGCATGGAACTGAAATGCAGCTTCACCGTGTCTAGTTCTGACTCTGGGCACCAGCAGAAGACCTGATCCTGAGGTTCTCAGGGTCCGAGATGGTTCATATGAGACCAACATGTCAGAGATGTACTTTGGTGCTAGACCATGGAGAGACATCGTGTTGTCTCCTTACTCTAAGGGGTTTCCCTGCAAGTCTGCATGTACTAAGGTTTGTCATCCTAAGCTCCGCCCAGAAGGTGTAGAGGGTCTTTAGCAAAGCTTGATAAGAAATCAAACAAGTGGGCGGTATACACATCTGAGCCAAATGCCTGCAGGTGTTGTGCCTCAACAGTAAGGTACTGTACTGTCCTTTCTTACTTTGGGGTTATATTTATCTAACTTTAAGACAGCGTCAGTGCCTCTAAACAGTACTGGCACTGGGATGGATGTGTTGGCCTCGGATTATTTCATCCGTAATCTTAGTAAAGGCATACATCAGTTTGTCGGAATTTAATTTTAATTCACAAATTATGTGGAACAGATGCTTTAATGTACCATGTTGGCAGTGAGAAATACTAAATATTCACATACTGTATTATCAATAGGTGTTCTTTTTTTTGTTTTGTTTTTAAATAGTGTAGATAAATCTCTGTCAACTCTAGATTTATATCTATTGTAGTTTAATTTGTCAAGAGCTAATATAATCATAACAATGTGACAATGTTGTTTGACCATCTGTTCCTTCCAAACACTACAACAGCAGCATGCAGTTCTATTGCCATTATGGTTACATGGGAGACTTTATATGGAAAGTAATTATTTCATTTTTGTGCTGCATGCAGTTTAAGATTACTTACAGCAGAGTGAACGTGTGCATGTGCTTTTATTTACTTGGTGTTGATAAAATATTTTAGCAGTCCCCTGACCTCTTAGCTGCTCCTTCATCTTTCAAGGTTAGATTAGAAACTTGTGCTTCAAGTTTGCCACTAAGAACAAACCTGTTGTTTCCATGACTGTATAAATATGCTCAGGTCAGTTGGGCTAAGGGACTTCATTTTCAAATCTTGGTTTTGTTTAAATGTGAGAATTCAAATGTGCAATGAAGTATGTTGCTAAGTTTATATGATATTGATTGGATATATGAGACAGTACATGACTGCAACTACAGGATGTGTTTTAGAGTGCTGTGTGCAGGCACATTTGTCAGTTCATGTATGGTTTTAATATGTTTTACTATGTTGTAGCCATGCACCAGGACCGCCCACGTTATGTGATCAACAGGCCGGCATATAATCTCCCAGAGTTTGACAGGGAGTTTGACAAGAAGAGTCGACAGTTCCCTGTTGGAGAAAAAGTAAAGAAGCTCTTCAGGTACAGAATTGAAATCTTGCCACACAGTCAACATGAACAACACGTCTCCTTTTCGAACAAACTTTACCTCTGACAAGCTTTTTGTTGTGATCAGTGCAGTGGAGGGAGCCGCAGCTACGACTCAATTCAAAGTTTAGATGTGTTTTGTGAACTTTTCGCAAAGAAACAAGTATAAACCCGGAGCTCTTCAAAGCCTTTCTCTTGTTTGTTTCTGTCAGATGCTCTGTGCCAAGGCTGAGGGGCTTGTTATTCAGACATCTGCCTGTACTGCGCTGGCTTCCCAAATACAAAGTGAAAGAAAACCTGCTGTGTGATGTCATCAGCGGGGTCAGCGCTGGTACCATCCAGGTTCCCCAAGGTCAGTCAATCCTCTCCTCTGTGATGGGTCTGTATAATAACCTCTGACTGATACTAGATGCTACACTGTATAACATAGTTTTTGTATTATTTTTTCATGATTTATTTGACAGCTTCCGTTCTTTCCAGGCATGGCATTTGCACTCCTGGCAAACCTCCCTCCTGTCAATGGTCTCTATTCTTCTTTCTTCCCCCTCATCCCATATTTCTTCATGGGCACTGCTCACCAGATGGTCCCAGGTAAATCAGAGTGATTTATCTGCAGCAATTTTGTATGATGACAATGATAAGTTGCCGGAGCTGCGCAGGGCTGCACTCCGCCTGACTTTGCCCACTTTGCAGTATAGCAAGGAAAATAGATGTGACACACTGCTCTCTATGTCCAGGTACTTTTGCTGTCCTCAGCATTATGGTGGGGATCGTATGTCTTCAGCTGGCCCCAGAGTCAGACTTCAGTCACTTCAATGCCACTCTTAATGCTACAATAGTGGACACAGACAGGATGAATGAGGCTCGGCTGGCCATATCTGGAACTCTGGCCTGCCTCACCGCAATCATACAGGTATTTGTAACACAAAAAGCTCAGGCTTTTAAAGTGAAACTTGAAAGCAATGCCAGGTGCAGTTTAAAGGTAACACACTGAGAATGATTTATGTCTGTGCAGATTGGTCTTGGCTTCATGCAGTTTGGGTTCATAGCCATCTATCTGTCAGAATCCTTTGTCAGAGGCTTCATGACTGCTGCTGGGCTGCAGATCCTCATCTCAGTGCTCAAGTACATCTTTGGCATCAGCGTGCCACCTTATAGTGGCCCACTGGCTGTCATATACGTAAGTGACTCTTATTGTGATCGACGAAAAAAACATCAGTATACTTTGATAAATTGATTTGTGAATAAAATATGTAATTTATTTATTTTTTTGACACAGACTCTCATAGATATTGTAAGCGGCCTTCCTAAAACCAACATAGCCTCCTTAGTGTTTGCTTTGGTCAGCAGTGTAGTTTTGATTGTAGTGAAGGAGCTGAGTGCCCGCTATCGTCACAAACTTCCCTTCCCCATTCCTATGGAGATCGTCATTGTAAGTAGTTGATTGTCATCTCTCTGAGGCCAACAATATGTTTTTTTTTGTCTCATTTTGACGTAGTTGCATTGACTTTTTGTGGGTTGTACATGTGAGATAATGGACAGTATAGGGTTGTGTTTGATTTCCATTCCATTTTGTTCACAGGTGGTGGTGGCCACAGCCATCTCAGGCCCTTTGCATCTTCCTGAGATCTATCATATGGACATAGTGGGAGAAATCCCTTTAGGGTAAAGCATACATCAGCATACTCAGAATGAATGGGTGCTAATTTCATTTAAGCTACTCATCCAATCCAATTTTTACTATTTATGTTAGATTTGTTGCATCTCTATTTTCCAGATTTCCAGCACCAATCCTTCCAACTGTGAGTCAGTGGGACGGCATGTTGAGCACAGCCTTCTCCTTGGCAATAGTGGGGTATGTCATCAACTTAGCTATGGGCAGGACACTGGCAGCCAAGCATGGCTACGATGTGGATCCCAACCAGGTAGAAAACCTGTTCTAAACATTAAACATGTCTATTTTACCTCCTTTCGTCAATACTGAATGGATGTTCTCGTGTAGGAAATGTTGGCTCTTGGCTGCAGCAATTTCCTCGGGTCCTTCTTTAAGATCCATGTGATCTGTTGTGCTCTGTCTGTGACGCTGGCTGTCGACAGTGCTGGAGGAACATCACAGGTGAGCGCTGTAGTAGGGTTTTTCATGCATACAGGAATTTTTGGTGCGCCCCTAAAGAGGTTTTAGGCACTCTCAAAATAGGTTTGGGCCAGCAGAGAAGGAAAATTACCTATGCTGAACAGATAAAAGGATATTTTTAACCAGTTTCGTTTAATGGGATTTTATTTGCTCAAATATTAAGGACATTTTTCAGTCATATAGTTAGAAATAATCAGAAAATGCACAGATTTCTGTGTAGTCACACCACAAAGGCCTATTCTGAGCCAGGAAAGCCCTGTGTAGTTACTGAAACTGCAACTTGCAGTTTAGACTGTGAGAAAATAGCTCAAACTGCTAACTACTGCCTCTGTTGCTGCCCTCTTGTAGTTTGCCAGTCTGTGTGTGATGCTGGTTGTAATGGTTACCATGCTTGCATTGGGAGCCTACCTGAAGCCACTTCCAAAAGTAGGTAGATTTAACAATATGATACCAAAACATCTGCAAAACATTGCATATGAAAAACAGAGTAAGTGTAAAACCGAAGCATGATTAATAACCCATGTTATCCTTTTGTCCCAAGTCAGTGCTGGGAGCCTTGATTGCAGTCAACCTGAAGAACACACTCCTGCAGCTCTCTGATCCCTATTACTTATGGAAGAAGAGCAAACTGGATTGTGTAAGACATAGGCTTAGATACAATATTGAAGCACATTGCCATGTGTTTTTTTTCCCATGTTTTTACTCATTCTATTGTTCCTTCTCTTCCAGTGTGTGTGGGTTGTGTCATTCTTGGCCACATTCTTTCTGAGCTTGCCTTATGGAGTTGCTATCGGAGTGGGCTTTTCCATCCTGGTAGTGATATTCAAGACGCAGTTGTGAGTAAACGGCACGCAATATGTAGTATTTTTGGATCACGATTTGAAAGTGTAATGTGTTACTCACTTTAACAATGTGTTCTTTGTAGTCGTAATGGTTCAGCAATGGTTCAGATCATAGACACAGACATTTACAAAAACCCAAAGGTGTACAGTAAGGTATGAGCACATACAGTATCTTTGTGTATTTGTAAGGGGAATTGCATCTGATTTTTTTTGTAATAACTCCGCAGGTCATGTCTGTAACAGGTGTGAAAATAGTGAACTATTGCTCACCACTCTATTTTGCAAATGCTGAAATATTTCGCCAGAGAATCATCAGAAAGGTATGACCATGTTTGCTGTCAGCCAAGGTTAACCAGGTGTTCATGTGACATTTGGATGTTTACATAGGCATGTTTGTGTTTAGACCGGGCTGGACCCTGGCAAGATTATCCTGGCTAGGCGGAAGTTTTTAGAAAAAGAGCAGAAGGACAAAGCAAAAGAGGAGAAGAAGGGCAAAGAGACCAGAAGGAGGACCCTCAGCTCTTTGGTTAACATGAAGTCTCAGGTGGGATCAAGTACATTCTACTGTCAATATTTCTCATTCAGTTAAGGCAGAAATACTGAAAATACAACCTGTGACCCTTTCTGTATGCATTTCCTCCTAATCTAGACCATATCTCAGCTTGAGCTCCAAAATGACTTTGATTTGAACAACGGCAGTGCCAACAAAACTGAACCTCCCACGAGCTATGTCAACTTCCACTGTAGCGACATTGAGCAGGACGAGCAGCCGCCTGACCAGGAGCCACCCAGTCCCTCTGCTGTCACTCTGGAGCACCAGCCCATGCCCTTCCACACCCTCATCCTCGACCTGGCAGGGGTCTGCTTCATAGACCTGATGGGAATAAAAGTACTGATAAAGGTAGTACTGTGCCCATAAAATGTTCAATAAAACAATTTTAGAACTGTTGTTTTAAAGGTCAATAGAACTCTGACACTTCTTTGCACTTCTTTGCTAGCATTAACATGTTATTTTAGATTTTTATTTTTAAAAAAAAGCTTCCATCTGATTATATAATAATATAATAAGGATAATGTAAGAATCAGAGAGACTGAAACACTGTTATTTTGTTATATTTGTTAATGTTAATAGTGTCCTTGTTCGCACAACAATTACAGGCTATAAAACTTTTAGTATTATTGAAGTTTATGCCATTTTAATAACTTAAAATGACATTACATAAAGGGCTGCATGGTCGCTCGGTAGTTAGCCTCACCGCTAGAAGATCCCTGGTTCGCGTCCCGGTTAGGACGCCTGGGATCTTTCTGTGTGGAGTTTGCATGTTCTCCCTGTGCAGGTTTTCACTGGGTTCTCCAGCTTCCTCCCACAGTCCAAAAACATGCTGAGGTTAATTGATGATTCTAAATTGTCCGTAGGTGTGAATGAGAGTGTGCTTGGTTGTCTGTCTATGTGTGGCCCTGTGATGGACTGGCGACCTGTCCAGGGTGTCCCCTGCCTTCGTCCTAAGTTGGCTGGGATGGGCTCCAGCCCCCCCGCGACCCTCCAGAGGATTAAGCGGCGTACAGATAATGGATGGATGGATGGAAATTGTCCGTAGGTGTGAATGAGAGTGTGCATGGTTGTCTGTCTCTATGTGTAGCCCTGTGATAGGACTGGTGACCTGTCCAGGGTGTCCCCTGCCTTCACCCGAGTCAGCTGGGATAGGCTCCAGCCCCCCCGCGACCCTACAGAGGATTAAGCGGTGTATAGATAATGGATGAATGGATGGATGGATGGACATTACATAAGTAAACTGAAATAAAAGATAGCATTCATGACATCTAGCAGCTAGAATTAGACTGCCATAAATGAAATGAAAATGTTATAAACTGGTGTGCTTGCCATATGCTGCATGGTGACCAACCTAGTTTATTTAAATGGCATTAACATTACATAGAACTTGAAATTTTAAGTGGGCAGTGAATATTAGTTGGAAGAGGTTTTTTGACACTGGTTAATGACATTAAGCTGACGTCGAACAGCTGACACCAACGTACTCGCAGCATAATTCAACAATTAAATTTCTGATGCTGAAATTCTAGTGGCAAAGAAATAGAGACAGACAAAGTGCAAGAGAAAAGACCAAATAAAGAAATAGAGCTACTAACCTGCATTGGATACATTATTTGAATCATAAACTATTATTGTTTTGTACAAATCTAATATTAGATCACTTGTGGCAAATATTTTGTGATCTAGGAGTTAAACCCTGGTGTTTTTTTTGAAGCATTAACAGTGTGGGTTTGTATTCATTCCAACACGTCCATGAACAGTCTTTTTTCTGTTATTTCCCACACAGATGAACTCGAGCTACGCGATGCTGGGCATTAAACTATACCTGGCTAATGTTCAAGGTAAACTCTTAAACGACCCAAGTGCATTCACACTTGTTGGCTCTCCTGAGCAGTTGGCATGGCAACACAGATGAAGTCATTCATACAGCGCTCAGCCCATTAGGTCTGTGAAGGACACTGGTAGAGTGCAGCTGCAAGTTAGACATTACATGTGCAAACACTTTTCAGATTATGCATGTGTCCTCCATTTCTCAGTGAGAGAAAGCGATGATCCGCAATAATTGTAATTTAATGTGCCTGAATACTTTAAGTCTCCTCTTAGTTTATAGTATAATCATTGTAATACCACATGAGCATTAGGTAAAATCACTGTGTTTAACCGTGTCCTTGTGTAATATTTGTTGTCTTGCCGCCCGCAGCCCAGGTGTATGAGGAACTGGAGGCTGGAGGAGCTTTTGATGACGGCAATATTGCCCGCAGTAATCTCTTCCTTTCGGTCCACGATGCCATTCTGTTTGCTCAGCAGACCTCTGGAGAGAGGCGAGCCTCCTCAAAGGTAGGCCCCACCGCATAAAATAGCCTTATCATACAAATCCTTTTCATAACATCACACACAAACACATGCTGTTTAAACGCGCTAAGGTTAGGGATATAGGGAGAGATTAAGGAGAGGAGGAAAACTAGATTTATTTCCTAAGTGAAAAATTCCTCTTTTTAGCGCAGCTTTTGTTGCCTTATCTGGCTCAACGAGGGTAAACAGAAATGTCACACAGGGTTTTGTGACACAGTAAGTGCCACAACAAACAAAATTGTAAGTTACACCAAGGTCATGCCGCGTATTATGTGCTGTGTGTGTATCTGATTTAGTCTCTTTTGCTCTGCCTAATTTTCATGAGTGCCGGCAGCCTTTTCAGGCATCTGACAGGAAAACAGTGCCCTCAGTAGGATTTAGAACACAGTTAATATGAGCAACAAAGAGGCAAAGCAGGCTATCTTTAAATGAAAAAACACATAAAAACAGGTTATGTGTGTGTCACCGTTTTAAAACTGGGAAATAAAGTAGCTCTTTAAAAATTGGTGGATACTCAGAATGATTTAAACCCTGGAGGTTTATTGTTTCTCAGCATGACTTGCAAATACTTTTAGATCTCTACAGACTGTAACTAGTAATTCAACCCTCTAGGAGCAGCTCAGACTTAATGCTAACACACTGCTAAAGCACAGCGTATTGTTCTACCACTGTTTTTATTCCGTGTTGTGTCACTGTTAATACCATCACCGTGTGTACACGCCTGTTTGACTTATATATGACTTGACTTTGTTGGCTGCAGGCAGAGGAAGCAAAACAGGGACTTGCTTTTAACATTAATGAGGAGAAGGATCTGGAACAGGTACGCAGTAGTTTGTCTGTACAAGATGATGCAAAATGACAGTTTCACTCTGGTGTTTTAAGTCATCATGAAGCAAATCTACTCTGTCTGAGACTAATTCTACTTTTTCAGGAGATGTTTTGATTGCTGCAGTGAAGATGAGCAGAGGAAACATGCCGAAGATGCTAATAATGAACATTTATTGTTACCAAAATATATTCTGTTCTTGATCGTACATCTCTTTGCTGAGTTATCCAAATAAAGCTTTTTGTTTTGTGGTTAAGCACAGCAGTCAGTACTTCAGTCCGCTGACAGGGGGTGGTACATACCAGTGCAAGAGACCCCAAGTGCTGAGCAGCTAATGAGGGGAACTCAGAGGCTCGGTTTGCCTACCTCTGACAATAGCTGTGGAGCGAACCTGCTGACTGCGCAGTCATACAGAGGTGCTCCTGTAATTAACTGAGAGTGTGCATGGCCACAGCTGTGAGGTACAACCAGCTGAGCAGTCTGGCGAGGTCCCTGTGGAGGCAAGACACTGCAAAAGGGCTAAACATAAATGAAAGGAAGATTTCATAGTATCAGCAGTTTCATGGCTTTGTTGTCTTCACTGTCTCTATAGTTTTTCCACGAGGCAAGAATTAAGCTACAGCACCCAAAATAACACTCTCAATTGATGCTAGTTGCACCAGTCAAAAGTGTAAGGAAGAGAGATATGTGGGCCAACTAACTTGTGTTTGTGTAGCAGGTGCTTAAAGGCCTGTTGTGTCTAGCCTAGCAGCAGGCTGTCAGTGGTGTTGGTGTGCCTGTGATGCATGAATGGATTTATGAAGCTATTAAGAAATCATCCTAAGGTATGCTGGCACACATCTGCTCCTCTGCTCCCCTTCGTCTCTGCAGCAAATTGGCACCACAAGTGATTACAAGGTTTCTATGGCCATCAGCTTTAATTTGGAGCCCTGGGAAAGTCTGTCATCACTTAATGTGTGTGAGTGTCTGTGTGTGTTTGTGTTTAATTTCATCACCTGCAGCTTATCCCTCTCTTTCTTCTCTCCCTCATTGTGTTTCCGACCGACTGCTTGGACTTGATTTGATTAATGTGAATTAGAGCGATATTCTGATTGAAAGAATTAGTCTGACCACCGTTTGGCACATGGTTATGAGCCATTATGTCACTCTGTCCTACATTTCTTGTCTTCAGAAGTTTGAATGTGTAAGAAAAGACAACCTCAAGTTTCTATTCTCTTTGCTGTACACATAAACATATGCGGTGTGATATATACCCTCAAAACATTCAGCGTGCACACTAAAATACACATTTTTGAGTTTGCTGTTGATGTAAACTACCCCCCTAAGTGTAGCGCACAGAAGAAACAGGAATTTTCTACAACTACAAAAACAGAAAACTTAATGTACCAATGTCTTTTTATGTATCAACTGTGTACCAGTACAATATATGTCATTATATACATGAAGATACAAATGACTATTACCGTGCAACAAAGGTTGAAATGTACGGGGGATGAAATAATGACTTAGCAGCATTTTGTGAATATGCAATGAATAATTTAAAAATGATCATGAGCTACTTATCGAGCACTACATCATGGCTTTCAGGGTAACTAACTTTTATCACTTCAGAAATGACAGATACGTTATATTTAAATCACTTGACTTAGCTTCTATTTCTCGTTGTTCCTATTACTAATAATATGATAATAAGAAAGCAGTTGCAGCTGCTCTGAAGTTTATGATATTGCACCGCCATGCTTCAATGGTGATCCCAAGAACAGCATACACGCCGGTATCTTTATCAATGTGTAAAATTTGTAATTAACCACCTAAATGCATGAACATTACATCAGTAACAGCCTCATTTTAAACATCATACATGCTGATGAGGATACAGATAAACAGAAATGCATGGCAAAGAGATACTATGCTGTCAATGTTTTAAACACCCAAAATTTCACAAGTCATGCCCCATTAAGATGGGCCAAGTTCCCCGTGGCTCCCCTGTAGTTTGCACTCTGTCAATATCGGAGAGGTACAGATCATAATGAAGTGAGGATAGGAAAACAACATAGCTCCTAAAACGTAGGAAGTACATTTGTGTTTATATTTTGGATCATATAGGGACAACAACATTGTAAGGAGCATACTATTGCAATGTTCCCCCATTCTTCTTTGCAAAACTGTATCACATAGGTATCGTGAGTGAACAGCCTTTTTCAAGTCCAGCCACAAAATCTCAGTTGGATTGCGGTCTTGGCTTTGACTCAGCCACCCCAGAACATTCAGCTTGTTGTCTTTAAACCTTTTTTGTGTAGCTTTGGCAGTATGCTTTGGATCATTGTCTTGCTGGAAAACAAATGTTCTCCCAAATTGCATTTCTCTGGCAGACTGCGTCAGGTTGTCCTTGATACATTCATTTTACCCTCCTACCTTTACAAACCTTCCAGGTTCTGCTGCCGAGAAGCATCCCCACATCATGATGCTGCCACCACCGTGCTTCATGGTGGGGGAGGCATGTTTATGATGCTGTTGAGTGTTTGGAGTCTGCCAAATGTAGCGCCTAGCTTCATGGCCAAAATGCTCAATCTCTCAGTCTCTCACATGCCTACTGATAAACTGTAGTCGAGAATAATATGAGCTTTTTTCAACAGTAGCTTTCTCTTTGGCATGCTCCCATAAAGCTTTGAATAGTGTATTTGGTGGTGCATACTTTTTACTGTATGCACGGTCTCTTCAGTCTCAGCCGTTGTAGCTTGTAACTTCTTCAGTGGAGTTATAGGTGTCTTGGTGGCCTCCCTTATTAGTCTCTTTCTTGTACGGTTCCTCATTTTTGACAACGGCCTGCTCAAATCAGATTTACACATGTAAAGGGGATTCAGCTGCCTGAATTGCAACAGTGCTTGTTAAAAAATATCTGCATTTCAGTCCATACTAATTTCCAGTATTGTTACCTTTCTTATTGCCGAACTTTGCAAGTACATTAGTATTTAGTAAATACCATACCATACCATACCATACCATACCATACCATACCATGCCATGCCATGCCATGCCATACCATACCATACCATACCATACCATACCATACCATACCATACCATACCATACCATACCATACCATACCATACCATACCATACCATACTGTCTGTATCCATTCTTTTAGAGATTACAGTGGAAGAAATAGTCAGAGCTAAACACTTGTGAAGTTGTTTGGCTGCAGTGCCTTGCTCAGGGGCATGTTTCAGTTATTTAGGGATTTAACACCAATAACACCCTCCAGCAGCTGCCTCACATCTGGCATACACACACCCATCAATTCTGGGCAACCTTTTGTTACTGCTTGGTGTTTTCACCTCTCCCTGCCTTAATTACATTTATACTTAGGACTTTCTGAGCCCTGTATTGCACCATTGTATTGTACTATATTAGTTTTCAATTTATCTAAATTTACCATAGGCTTTGGCCTATTTTTCTTTTTAATTTAACCCTCTTGATATTGTGCCATACAATTACCTCTTATCACTGACGCTATAGGTAGAAAAAACGCCTAACCTTTTTGGAGGTCAAATGATGATTACATTGAATTATGAAATACCTCCAGCTAAATCCTTTTTCAAATGAGATACTGTTATAATGGACTAGCTTCTCAATGCTGTAATTGCAAGTTCACATAAAAATTAATTTTACACCCCTTGCACATTCATTGACCATGATGGTTTAATTAACAAGGTCCCTTTTAGAAATTTGAGACCAAGAGATTTCTGTATTAAATTTGTTTACACGCCCAGTGGTTTCATACTATTGAGACTAATTGCATGGTGTCAGAGGGTATCTCCTCACTGAGTCATGGGACCTTGTCATTTAGCGCTCGCCTGCTTTTATGAAGAGCCTTCCCTGAGAAAATGTTTAGCTCTGACCTTTCCGAAGCAAGATTTGAAATTGAAGCGCAAAGCCAAATTTTATTAAAAGACTGTTGCTCAAATGGGCTGTGGGCTTATAAGAGTCATCTGAGGGAATGAGGATGACAGAGCAATAGCAAAAATCACTTCTGGAAATTTAAATAATGGGTGTTTGACATTGATCAAGTGGCAGCAGTTGGTGCTTTGCATGCATTTTACAGACCTATGTTTGGGGATGCATTCTGCTTCATTAACAAACCAGTTTCCAGCCAGGCAACCATAAATCTTAATTGTGTAATGTCAGCAAATTGTCTTTGGACAGGGTTTGTTTACCGGGTTGCATAGAGCAAATCTGACCACTGATAGCTGGTATTAATTAATGCAACACATTGTCTCATTCCAGTAGTTCAGCAGCTATTAAATGCACCAACAATGGAACATTCTCTCGTGATTAATTAAGGCATAAAATTATTGAGTCTGCATCTCTGAGTGAAGGATGGTTAATTATTTATAGTTGAATTAAGCCACAACCCCATGTCTGATGGAAAATCCCGCTCAACCTGCTTGCCATTTCTGTTTTTCTCTTTAGCAACTTGTAGATGAATGAATTCTTTCATTACACGCTGCCATTACTGCATTGAAAGTAATCACACTGTTAATTATTTTCAGAAGACGGTGACCTTTAGGGAATGACACAAACTACAAACAGAGGGGTTTGAAGCTACGGCTGCAGAAAAGCTCAGAGATGTCTGTATTTTTGCTGGCAAAGGAATCGATTTAAATTTCATCAGCTGTATCGTAAAGCAAACCTGAAACAAGAAGATAACGCCTCAGAGAGATAAACAAATTTGACCTTCCTTCTAAACATGCCATCAAGACGAAGATAGATCTGCAGCTATTGTGTTGGACGGGCATGCAAGTGAGGTGTTTTATCATCCCATCAACTCATTAAACAGAGCGGCAGGTACTGTTTGCGCTCCTGTCTTCTCATTAGATAAAAAACACAGAGTGATGACTATAGATACTAGCTCCTCACTGAGCCGTTCAGTATCAGCAGGGAAATTAGACAAGACAATGCAAAACAACGCAGTGTGGTGCAATGCTAGGGGAACTCATTAGAACACTACAGCATGGGAAGAAGCCGCATGATGCTTTGCAGCATGTCATCGGGGGTGTTATGAGTGTTATTACACAATCATAATTTAATAGCTTGTGCACAATTACTTTATTAATTTTGAGAGATGCATGATAAACTTGCAGGCCAAGATATCTGCATCGACAATGACAGAATGTGAATATGTAGTTATATCCACAGCAACCCTGCGATGCTGATGTCTCCCATGTTAACATGTTGTTGTTGTTTGTTTTTTTAAGTAACAGAGCTATTTGATTTGTGATTATTCTAGTGCATGCTAAGTGCCTTTGTTCCACTGTTGTAAGCTCTTCTCATGATGGGTTTTCCAAATTAGCATTCACTATAAACACATTTTCAGTTAATGTACTGACTCTGTCCCTATCAAATAAATCACAAATAATAAATAAATAGGAATAAATAACTGCTTGAGAAGTCTAAAAGAGCCAGTTCAGTTGCAGTTTTGCACCCTGGCACACTGTATGAAAGTCAGACTCAAAGAACGGATCCGTGTGGCTCAGCTGACACTTGACTTTAAAGACACGGACCAGCCATGTCTGAGTGTCTACGAACGTCTGTCACACAGAGCACACACATTAGTGAAATTGCCCCCCTGCTTCAGCTTCATAATGTATTGGAATCATTAACACAAACATTTGCATATTACCATTTCAGTGGGTTCTACATAAAAAGCACCTCATGCAGTTCTGCATAAACACAATGTTCAGAAGCTGGAAACTAAAGTAAATAACGTGGAAAAGACTGGGTTTGGATTTCAGACGAATGCCTCAGACCGCTCTGGGATTTCTCTGTCTCTGTCCTAATGTCTCCTGGGTAAATCTGTCTGTCTCTGGCGCCGAGGAAACACACCTGTCTGAAGCTCAGGGTTTGAAATCTCCTTTAATTTCAGTAAACAGACAAGCCATTATACTCGAAGGTCTTTACCACTTTTGTTTAGCTCTCTGTTTCTGTCAGGGGGATTTAAAATCAGTTATGATTAATCAAATTAAATGAGATTCATTCAATTGATGCTTAAAGATTGACACAAAGCCTATTGATATTAGAAAACATGATATTGATCAGTCTTTAATTACCTGCATCACATTTATTTAAATATATATTGCAGTATTTACCTGTTTTCAGCACACATTGCTGCATAATATACATCCAGACATGATTTTCATTCTTTCTTTCACTTCTCTCTTCATATCTTAACTGCAGTTTGAAAAGAAAAATCCCCAAACATATAAAGTAGATTTGCAAGTGAAGTTTCTTTTGTTCCCCAACACATCACAGCTTTGACCGTTTACCGCGTTTAGGCGTAGGAAGCATTTCCCATTATGGTGACAACAGTGCTGCTCTGTGATTCAGTGCGTCTGGCTCACTAAAAACATCTGTCTAACTGCACCACATTATGACTGTGCTCACATCGCCCTCGCATTTTAACACAACTGCAGCTCTTCATAGTGTAACTGCTTCTCCACAGCTGCTAGTGGTAAAGCAATAAACACAATATGCATTGTCACTATTAAACAATCAAATTATCCTCTACTATTAAAACGTGTTACAAATATTTCAAACTGCTCATAAGTAGGGTTGTTATATGCAAAAAATTCTCAACTGTAATTTGAATAATCCTGTGTATCATCTGCTGTAATGACCACTCATGACCACAGGATGGCAATGTGGTTTTATGTGTGAACCCGCAGAGCTGCTCTTGACTGATCAGCACTAAAAACTTTGAAGAAGTCTCAGATTCCCCCAAGGAAACCATGAAAGACAAAGTTGTGAGAGCTGGAGCCGAGGCGATTAAAAAAAAAAGTATGACTTTAAAAGAGCTGCTGTTGTGATCTTGTTTCCTGTGATCCATATATATTGAGCAAAGGGAGAGTGATGGTTGAGTGGGGACTGCAGCACCTCAGTGGCCCCGCAGATGAATGAAGATGCAAATGGAGGGAGGAGAAGTTAAAGCCTTTAGTGACACTAAGCACACCCCAGAGGCCGCGGTGCAGAACGCTCAGCCTCAGCACATCAAGGACGCGGCCCCTCCGTCTGAGCGCCCCCTTGGCACGCATTACATCCAGTCCATCTACATTTCCATCCAGACAAACACTTGACTCCTTATGCGGAGCCGAGCCAATGACAAGAGACAGATGTGTCCTCCTCAGAGAATCCAGTTTGATAAGCTGCTGCTCCACAAACTATTAAATAACCCAAAGAAAACGACAGGAATGAAAAAAACACTCTATTTTACATGAGAATGGATATGCCTGGAAACCATAGCGTCGCACATCGGCTTCGCCTTGGCTGTAAATGTCAATTTCATGTCAGGTTCTTTCTCTATTCATCCATGCCATCCGTGATTGCTTCATCCCTTTGCATGAGAATGGCTTGAAATGACGTTGGGCTCCATTCTTTAGATCTCTGTGAATGAAAGGCTTTTTAAAGGATGGGGCTGAAGACAATCACATGATCAGGCTCTGCTTTATGGCATATGAAATTGTACACTGGGGTCCATATTTCTGTAGCTAGGCAGTGTGCCTCCACTAGCTTGAGTTGCGTCTTGAGTTTTCTTCACCCACTAAGAGAAGTTTCCTGGTGGGACCTTGGCTATGCTAAGGAGTGTCACAACCATGATGCAGGCCCCATGTGGCATGTTGTTTCTGCGAGTCATTCAGGCATACAGAACTCTGGCTTTCCTCTCCACTGGTTACAGAAATACGGGTGAGCCCACAGCAGGTGAACCTGTCATAGTCAGCACCTGCAGGATCCTAACAGCCAGCAGGGGAAAACTGAAGGACAGAGGAAGTTTTGTCGTGAAGAGTTCTGCTGTGCCACCTGGGAAGCTTAGTGATGAAGGTGAAACAAAGAGTTGTCTAAAGACACACGGCTGTTACAAAATGTCATTACTGTATGTTATTGCTTTTGCATGTCAGAAACTTCAAGATCTTCCTCTCAAAATCCAAATCGAGCACTATGTAGTAGTATGATTATGAAGAGCAAGTAAAATGACAGTGATATCAGAAAAACTCACAATGCTGTAAGGTTATTTAGAGCCATTGCTGCAGTAATAAGTCAAAACTCAAATCCATGCTCTTTCGGTCTTTCCGAGCTTTGCTCAAACAGTTCTGCTTGGCACTATAATTTGTTTAAATGTTGATTTATGAACTAATAGTCTGTAATTGCTGCTTAGTGCCACTGTTAATCCAAGCTGTCTGCCTCCTGAAGCACATTAGGCCAGATTTGTATAATGAAGTAATTAGTTCAATTATGACGAAGAAAGTAGGGATGGTGTAAGAAACCGAGAACAAGAAGCTCGAAAGTACTCCAGTGCCATGAGCGTGTTTTCTGTCTTGCTATTATGAAACTGTTTGTCTCAGCAGAGTATGTGAAAATAATCCCGTTGTGAGCAAATGCTTTTCTTAATTAAAGCTTGCACATGTCAACAAAGTTAATTTGAATTTTCTAATATGGACATTTTTATTCTGTTTGTTTTTCCCGATGTCAATTTGCGGACCTGCTTTTGCTGTAGCATCTCATACATCAACTTATTTCAGCTTGCTAACAATCTTCCCCTCTTTACACCTTCAAGAAAATATAGCTCTGTGTTTTCTGTTTGGCTTCTGTCACCCACCAGAAGCTGCCATCACAAGCGAGAGTGCTCCATTGTCTGCTAGCATTGTCATTGTTATTAGTCTTTTGGATTGCCTGTGGAGGTATCGGCAGGCTCCGGGGAAGCAGGCGCCAGGCTGGATAATTAGTTGTTCCTCGATGCCAGACGGGCACATTGCCGTCACTTGGAGGGGAAATGGAAAGTGGCATCACTATCACAGTAACACCGGAACAACCTTTGGTGTGAGGGCTGGGTTCCAACGCATCTGTCACACTACTAGTCATCTTCCCACTGGCAAGACAATAATGCTTACCAGTCAGCAATACACAGCACGGATAATTATTTTATCTGAAACGACATTAATCTTGTCATATTTGTAATAATTAGCCGTAGTGTAGTTAAATCGATATTCAGTTCTTGTGTTGGTTCCGGTGATCATTATAGATAAAGAGATTGGAAGATTTAAGGCTTTTTAAACCGTCTTTAAAAGCCACCAAAAGAAAAAGGGCCAAATGATAGATCTGTTTATTTTTTTAATGCCAGTTTAATTTTTACGGCTTCCTAGAAAATCTAAATGCCTAATCTGACATCCCAGAAGCTGCATCTCCCAACGTTACATCTCCAGCCATGACTTTACAGCTGGAGCTGCTGGTGGTCGTGGGGTGATCTGCTGCCTTCGACAAGAAATGTGGACAACGATGAGGTGTAAAGATGCACTAGCAAGCAAGACGCCTCCGAAGCCCAGCAGAAAGCCGTACAAGACCGGCAGAGCCACGTCCAAAGGCCCCTTCTGGTACGGAGGTACAGCAGGCCGCTCCACAATGAGATCCAGGTCACGGCATGTCAGATCCCTCACTAACACACACACACACAAACAGGACAGACACACTTACCATCTCAAAGGACTATGGGAGCATTTTTTGTCAAGTTTTAGCTTGGATGAGGCACCCGGGAGACGGGGACAAAATGGACAGGTGATAATTACATTTTTGAATTTCTAACTGTCCTGGGAAATAATCCCTTGTATAGTGAGAGTGTTGATGTTGAGAAATAATGAGTTGGAAGCATGCCCACGGCCACCAAATCTAATCCGGCATCTCATCTAAACACTTAATAGATTCAGGGTTCAGTGAAACATTATATCATTTGTCATTCAGACAGTCTCCAGAGGTATAACCCAAAAATAGCCTCTTAACATCAATAGCCAAAAGATATTTGGGCTTATATGGACACACATGCTAAGGCTCAGCTCTCCGTCACCTTTTTTATTTTCGGTGTGGCAAACTAAAGTGACTATTTGGAGCTTTAGGGATAAACGATCATACCTTTTCTTGTTCTGACCCGCTGGTTTGCATGCTGCTGGTCCTTTGTGTCTGATTTTACCAACGGAAGCTTTAAAGAGTTGACATATTTGTGGTAATCTTCAACGTAGCGTTTCAGACTCAAGGCTTTGTCCTGGTTGATGTTCTTTCCCACTTCTGTGAAAAAACCAAAGCGCAGGGCCAATCAAACATTATTTCCCTTTAAGGTAAATCACTACATGTGCATGTATTCCATCCTATAAAAGGATGTAAACGTGAATTTAATAGTTGTTTTCTTTCCCTGAACGTAATTAATCCTAGCGGCAGAGCAACTGCTGTCCTTCAGTTTAGAATACAACAAAATGAACCTCTCAAGTTTCTCCGTATGAGTAAATCTCTTCAGAACTGCAATCAAGTGTACGATAATTGCTGCATAGCGCATCCACAGTTTTTTTTCCCCCACCACTGTCCCCTTCCCCACGCCTCCTCCCGACTCTTGTCTTACAACTCATCTTTTCCCATCCTTTCCTTGTCTTTTGTTTTTTTTTTCCCCCTCCGAAGCTGCTGATGAAAGGAGCAGATGGTTTGTTCTGTGGCTGGTGTCAGCTCCACTGAGTCCTCTGTCAGATCATTTACACCTCCTTCTATCCAGCGCCACTCGGCTGTGGAGTTGTGTGCACACTGGACTGCAACACATGCCAGAGACTGGCAGTGTGCAAAATATGCCACTTTTGAAGTTCCAATTAAAACGAATCTCAAAGTAATGAAGCAATTATACACTGTTGTTAAAGTCTTGAGGAGGCCTTCTTGACCGAAATAAACCAATTCTGAAAATGCACTGCCATGTAACCAATTTAGGCTTTGTTCCAATTTCCTTTTGTCAAGGGACATGCTGTGATGTCTGCTCACAGGGATTTGCTGCTATCAGCAACACTGTACTGTACATAAGAAGTGAGCTTTTTTTATTATTTGAAAACATTAGTAGCACCACACAGAATTATTCCATTTATAAACCATTCAATGCTACGGGAGGCGCGTGTTCTTTCTGTCTCCACTTAATTCTCACCAATGGCGATGTCTGTTCTGCCGATGTGCTGCAAGGCGCGAGAAAGCCTGTCGTAGTAGGTCTCCTCGCCGTACCTCAGCAGCCAGTCTGTCAGGGCTGTTCGGCACAGAGTCTCACTGTCTAGTAAACACAAAACATATGGCCCTCAGAAAGACAGGTCTCTGACAGTCAGCTCGCTGCCAGGAACTCTCCAAGCTGAGCTGGACGTGTGAGAAACGGACAGGTCTCAGGGTGGTTTTTTCTTCATTTCTACCTTATTACAGCTCAAAGTGTTCCAGCTTTTCCTGTCACTGAGGCCTCTTGTCTTTGCGGTGCCTCCTAAATTCTCCTAACTCCATCTTCAAACAACACTTGCATGTCCATACATACATTGAAAAAGTTATTGATTGCGTGTTCCCAGTAAAGTGATTCCAGTTAAAGCGAAGGAGGACAAAATCCACAGCCTTCCTAATATGAGGAATCAGCAGTCTGAGGAGTTGGAAATCCTCCAAAATTACATTCTTTTTAGTAAAGTGTTTCATCTGAGGTGAGTGAGAGTAACACAAAGAATACATTTTGTACTAAAAACCCTGTAAGATACCCATTTAATTACCCTAATACTGACTGTTGAGGCCTTATTATAGCTTAATCTGAACATTTAAATGCATTTTTGTGCAATGGACAGATCCCTTCTTCTCTTATATGTACACCGATCAGGCATAAGATTATGACCACCTGCCTAATATTGTGTTGGTCCCCCTTATGTGGTCAAAAATGCTCTGAACCATTGGACATGGACAAGAGGACCTCTCAGGGTGTCCTATGGGGTCTAGCACCAGGATGTTTGCAGTGGGGCCTCTGTCAATCAAACTTGTTCCACTGCATCCTGTGGATGCTTGATCAGAATGGAGTCTAGGAAGTTTGGAGGTCAAATCAGTGGCAGTGACATTTGGGATTTCCATTTGCATGAGGGAGTGTGCTTGTTCTGGGACAATGTTTGTTTAGGTGTCTAAGTCTCATCAACATGGATGTTAAAATCCAAGGTTTTCCAGCAGAACACCACATAGTACCAATATGATCAATGTTATTCACTTCACCTGTCAGTGGTCATAATGTTGTGGCTGATCGGTGTATGTGCCCAGCTAAAAATCAGTTGAAACACTTTTGCAGCATTAATCAGGAGGTATAGAACAACCCTTAGTACCACTAATCAGAGACGTGGTGGGCACCTTTCTAAAACAACGCCACAGACAGTACGCTACACAAACTAGCTCTGAAAAACAGATAGGAAAGTGTTGTAGACTCTTTGGCACAGGGGTTATCAATGGAAATGAGAGTTTCTGAAACAATGTGAAGGGTAGTATATAATGTATATTGTGTCCTAGAAAACACATCTTGCTGCTCTCTGGCACAAAGACTGCAGGATTAAGATTTGTTAAAAAAAAAAAAAAATTAAAACATGAAAAAAGGCCTGATGAATATTGGAAGCACATTTCTTGGTCAGATGAGATCAAAATAAATCTGTTTAGCTTCAATGTATATTTGATGTTAACCTGGCCAGGACTACCACAGTGATTACATAATCCTGACAGTGAAGCACAGAGGTGAGGGTGTCATGAAGAAGGATTGGGAAGATGATATTTACAGATGGCACCATGAATGTCTGTTGATATACAAAATACTCACTGACAAGAGTACTCCAATAGAAGAATCCGATAGAACACCGTTGGGGTATTTTTAGGAGAAAAATCCCTCCAACAGGTGAAAGAAACATTTTACACAGACATACATCACATTCTGTTAACTAAAGAAGCCTTAATTGCCATTTTACTCTCTTTGGGAGTGTTATCATATAAGAATCTGGAAATAGGGCTGTTTGTACATTGCAAGAAATAATTGTATTTGTAGTTTTCCGTTCCTCCAGACCTCCACTAGGAGGTCAGTATTGCTTTTAAAGTATTCGTTTGATGACACTGTTGGCATTTTTTGCAATACAGGAGAGAGCAACGCTATTACAAACCATTGGAAACAATTAAGATGCTTCTATTTTCCTTTCTTCAAGACCATTTTCTACCCATATCCCCACCAAAGAGTCTCAGTACTCTAGTAAAGTGGCACATTTCTGGTCGCTGCCATGCGTGTGGCATCAGGAAGTCCAAACCTTCACATCTCAACCGGGGTTTGTCTTTACCTCTCCACTCCATCCTCTAATTATACAGGCCTTTTTAGACATTTTTCCCCACAGAGCGCTTGCTGCCAGAACAAAGTAGAAATTGTTTCCCTCTCGGAGGCAGCCCCAGAGTGAGAGTCTCCCAGTGTTACTGCGCAGAGAGAGGCGAAAACTCCGGTCCTCTGGGGGCTGTCGGCAAAAATAAGTCATAGAAGCTGGGCGCTTAGACAAGAAGGGAATCTGCAGGAGAGTGAAAAGAGAGGGACAAAGGAAGGATGGTGTTTTGTAGCTCATGTGATTGGGCTGAAAATGTGACTTGGGACATCACCCGCAGACAAAGGAGGTTTAAAAGAAATCTAAAGTTTCTCAACCAGGTTAGTTTTCTATATAGGTTGCAGGACGTTTTTAAAACAAGAAAAGACCATGTAAGTCTGAGAAATGCAGGTTTAGGTGCAAGAAAGGAGGAATATCATGCAAAATCCACAATTTTCCACAAATTATAAAGACATTGATCCGTGATAGAGGAGGGAGAGTTACTGCACATGCTGAATTATGACAGGAATGCAGATTTTTTATATAGCAATTTCTTCAAAACTGACATCCAAACCAGAAACTGAGGGACAGGTGAATAAGCCTACTAAACCAATAAACACATCCTTTGTGCTTCATTATATTTTCTTGCTGCTTATTGCACTTTTTGTTTGGCATGTTGCATTTTATTTATCTGACTGGATTGTAACAACACCTGGTGCCTGTTTAAGTGGCACAAACGTGGAGTAGTAGGGGTAGAGGGGCATATTATTGAAATAATATGCCCCTCTATCCTTCAGAAGTAAAAAGATTAGATTTATGCTAGCTTGAGATATTTCTGTAGTTTAATCGTAAGTGCTTGTTTACTTTGTGGTTTTCAAGCACATTATTCACGCTGAATGACAGATATCTAATTTGAGCTGACATTTGAACTCCCCTATGAATCCTGATGAGTTGGTTTGGACCATTTTCCACACCTGTGTTGCACAAAGAAGAAGTCATTGGTTTGTGTTTTACAAGTAACAATGCAAGGCAGCAACTAAAGCTGCTAGAAAAGGCTCTTAACTTGTTGCAAATGAAGTGAGTATCATATAAAATACACACACACTTGTGTGGGAAGCTTATTTCCACCTATTTGCGAAGTAGCATGTGCTTGGTCCTTCAGCGAATGTTTATTTTGCACAGTAAACTTGAGTGTATTGTGGAGGAATCATCCAGCAATGAGTGTATTAGCACCTAAAACAGGAATAAAAGGTTGAGAAACCCTGATCTAAGAGCTGTAATTTGGCTGTGCTCTCTTTCACAGCAACCCTGCTGCAGTGGAGCTGCTGCCTCTGCGGGTGCCAACATTCAGTATGTGTGTGTGTGTGTAAGTATCTGGTGCTGTTTCTAAGAAGCAAAAGGATGTAAAGTTGAAATAATAACGCATTCTTTCATCTGAAATTTGTTTCTATAATGTCCACAAATATTTGTTGGAGCCTCTCCTCTGCCGACATGCTTACATTGACTATAAGGCACTGTCATTGTGTCTGCTGGTCGAGCTTGTTCTCTAAATTTTGCTCTGTTTATTCGTCTGTCTGTGTGTATTCACCGTCCAATTCACTGTTTATCTCTTTTCCGCGCTCTGGCAGCTTCTGTAACTATCTCTCGGCGTCCATCACGTGCGTCTCTATAGAAGTCCACCCTCCTGCTCAACCATCAACACGCCAACAGACAGCTGCACAATCCGCGGATGCCACTTCCTTTGATATGGTAAAGCAATATTGTACTTCATCTCTCTTTTTATTTGCCCATTTGTGAAGGAGATGCCATTAGCAGTGTATTATGCTCCTCTGGCGGGGAAAAAATATCTCCAAAAGGAAAGTCGGCGGCTGCCCGCATCCTGCAACGCCTCATTAGTGCATTGCCTTCGAACAAACGTATCAACAATGTTCTGAGCTAATAAGCTTTTATATTCCCAGGCTATATGATGTAGAAAGAGGCAGAGCTGAAGGTCACGGGTGCGTTTGAACGCAGCAAGTGGCTCAGCGAGGGAATGATTTATCTGGAATTATTGCTGTGCTTTGCTCTAGAGAGTTGGCTATTGATGTGTGCGGTTGAAATGGCTTCTTCAAGAGGGGAGATAGGGAGCTTCAGTGGTGACACACAAGCACATATCTTTGCTATCATCAGCTGGACACAGGCTCTTCTCTCTGCACTTCATTTTTACTCGGCCTGTCATCTGTTTTCGCACACATGCAGCTTTTTTTTGCCGTACGAGCAGGCCGGAGGGAAAGCTGCTCTGTAACCGAAGCATTGTGGGGTTTATTTCTTTAAAAATCAATATACAGGACTAATCGACTGTAAAACACGAGCGTTGTCATTAAGCATTGTTTGGTGGAGTACTTTTTCAGCCAATGTCACATTGAACAGTTTTCTCCTGACTATGTACAATATTAGTGTTTCTGCAGCTGTCAAAAACCTCAGTATGCAAAAAAATGATGTTTATATCTAGTTTCCGTGGGAATTAAAGAGCAAGGACGCCTTTCAAAACCTACACTGACGCCAAACATCACAAAGGCATTAATCGATCATAGAGGAGGCAGAGTTACCCGTCTCCTAGTCAGTCAGCTGTCCATATTCCCACTCAGCCACAACACATGTTATATTTTGACAGAAATACAGCGACTGGAAAAAAATGTTCTCTCTTGTTTTTTTTGTTTTTTTTTTACCATCGCTCTCCTCGCCTACACATTTAACCCCCAGCTGAATGCAACAAGTTTATGTCCCTTCTCTGGAAGTTGTTGAAAGGCACGCTTGGAAAATGTAGAAAATCATTAACTGACATAGTGGTAGATGTTGCACCGGGATGGAGGAAATTTGGCACAGGAAAATGCTAATTGCGTTCATGAAATGACTCTTGAAATGCATTCAACACTCCCACAGATTAATGATATTTAATACTGTGAGCATTTTGTACCGAAGGGTTCTGTTTTTGTTTTTTTTTCCATAACACTTTTTGTAAGTTCCTGTAATGCTTACCTGCTTACAAGCGATGTTGATACAAGTGTGAACTAATTGCATAAAATATAAATATCTGTGCACATGCAGTCCATGTGCGCATAAACATAAAAACATACATGCAGCAACCCACTCCTCCCCTCCTGATCATTTGGAATCCACATTAAAATGCAATAACGAGCGAGGTAACAAACTAATTATCCCAATTAGCTCACTGCTCATGCAAGCGAGCTCGACTGTATTTGTTATCATCCGACTTTTTCCAAAGGCGTCCTCTGGGGGATTGCTCGTGCACACCCCACACAGTCAAGACCACTTTCCCCGCAAAACATCTGGCCGTGCACGATGGGACACCAAGTTGTTTTTTTTTACTCTCTCTGTCTTTATAGTTTTTGAGATTTTCTACCTCAGCCCTTGCTTCTCTGCTATCAGGAGCTCTGTTTTCTTGAAGTTGTGCCGGTTTTCAGGCATTTCCCCGCCTTGTGTTTATTTGAGTGTTTGAACGTGTAGTCCTGGTGGGATTGTGGGAGTCGGAGTACTGTCAGGTCTAATTGCCGTGTGGTGTTTGGTAGGGAGACGGGCCTGATTAGGGAGGAGGTGAGGGAAAACATCATGTCCCCACTCTCTTCTCTCACTGTCTCACCTGTTTTCTGTCTCTCCAGCTCGTTTTTTTTTTTCTTCTCCCTCCCTTTTTCTCTCCTCGCGCTGAGCCTCGACATGACTACACAGAATGATGGCAGTCCTGCATGGCTCATTAACTGGCAGAGAGAGACGGACGGACACAAAAGGATGGGAAGAAGAGAGAGGGGGATGTAGAGAGGGCAGCCCACAGACTTCTCAAACCTGGGTTACCACGGTGCTCACCTGGTGTCTGCTGACTACATCAAAGCCTTTAGATGCCAGTCGAGGGGCAACATGGGCTGCCAAATGAGTAAGGACTATAGAAGAACTGCAGGCAGTGGGAGGAAGTAATAGCAAGGAGTAAAGGTGTTCTCTTTAAATCTTTGTTTCACCATCTTTGCTTTAATCCAATATAACTCAAAACCTAATTTAACAAATGAACACCAGTGTTCGCAATGTCTAGCAGTCATCGTTACAGTCCCACTGACACTGTCTTAAAGCAAAGCCAATATCAATTTTAGGGAGTCAAAAAATCCAGTATTGATATATTTGAAGATGCTCTTAATATAAATGTTAAAAGTACTGTGACATGAGAATGTGATAGGTGTCGTTACTTCTTGACTTTCCAGCAATGTATTTCACAAGCTAGTTAGCAACTTACTGTGACCACTTGACTCCGCACCAGCATCTGCTCTGCTACATGTGCTGCAGACAGTGCAGGAGTGTTGCAAATAATGGAGATGGAGCCGCTCTGTTGGACAAACTATGTGTTCCCCACCCTCCTCATCCCCACTCTCACCCCAACTGGTCGAGGCAGATGGCTGCATTCCCTGAGCCTGGTTCTGCCGGAGGTGTTTTTTTTGTTCCCCTCCCTATTTTAGTTTTTTTTTTGGTTCCTTCCCACCGTCGCTGACTGCTTGCTCATAGTGAATCCAAAGGTCTGCTGTGAGATGACATATAAATTTGCGCTAAAATATAAAACTGAATTGAAATTGAATTGACAAAATTATTTCTAAATTAGACTAAGCGACTTTTTTCACATTATGTTCCATTAGTCATAAAGGTTTTCATATTGGATAGCTTATACACCGATACTGATATATCAGGCTCCTTAATACATATAAACTGTAGTACCTGAAGAACCATTTTACAGAATACAAAACATGACAAAATTTCAATGTACCACACAAATGGCAGTAGTCGGAAGCCAGACCTAAGCCAGTTTGGTGCTGTGGGTTGTAGTCGACCTGTTGTTTATGATTTTAACTGCCATTAAAGTATCATTAATTCTGTAAATATTCACATATCTTTATTTTCACTGCCTTATTCTCAACTATTTAAGAACCATTGTTGCTGCTGTAGTTCAGTTGGTCTTAGTTCTGCTCTGTTTGTGAATGATTTATTGTGTTAAATTTGGTTTTGGTATGAAATTACTAGTGGATTTTTAAAGTGAAGCAACGACAGAACTGATTGGAAATACTATTAATGGTAGTTAGAAAATTATGTAGACTTACCAGTATCTTAAAGTAGACAAATATGATCTTCAACAGCTTTTCAGAGCTTTCAACCACATCTCATGGTCTTCATCTGAAGTTTCTCAGTTGTCATGTCATGTGTTACCTGATCAATTGATTGCTAGTGTCAACTATGACCTGTTTCCAGTCTATGCTGTGGCTGTTTTTGGTCTGAGATGAAGACATGTTCCAGCACATCTTGTTCGACAATTGCAATACACTTTTTACTGAAAAGAAAGAAAACTTCCACCAGTCCTAAGGAATGGATCCTTTTGATTTAGCGTGTGAGCAAAAGTAAGAAAAAGATGGATCCACTCACAGATAAACTACAATACAAAAGCAAAAATGCTGGTTGATCCCACGTAAGAACTATTACTTTAGAATCTATGCAGATGATGCTGCATTGTTTTGTTCCATTGGCACCGACTGTGATCCATATTGAAAGTCTACTAATGGTTCTTCGAGGTAAGAATGTTTTGGGGAGACGAGGCCAGCCCTGTGTTCTGTTATTTGTAAACCTCATCCTAGATGAGAAGAGGCGAGAAAACCCACAAAGATGATATCAGCATGCTTGTGAAATAATCATCACAAGATCTTTTTCTGTTCTGAGTCATGGGGTGAAGGATAACGAGAGACAAACAGAGATGGAGAGGAGAGTGAGGAGGGATGGGAGCAAGAGAGGAATAAAAAAAAAGACAGGGAGAGCAAGGCTTCAGAGACCAAGGGTGAAAGTCTAAATCTTTCATCCTCTCTCTGGGTTCAGAACGAGAGGAGAATTGTGGGTTGGATTATCAGCGCTAAGCCTCAGAAAGAGCTCAACTGTAGCTCCTCTCCGATGTCCTGGAGACAGACAGACTCTACCTGACTCACTGGCAGACAGAAAAATCTGCAATCATGACTCACTGGCCTCTGAATGGAGTTATTGTAGACCTATGGGTCATTTAATTTGCCATTTAATTTCCTCCTTGAATAGAGGAATCTGTATTGCTTTATCCCGATCATCAACAGCGCCGGCACCGTCATCATTACCATCATCATCGCTGACTAAAAGCAGTGCTGACCTCAGCCAGGCGAGCGTTTGTCCAAGAGCAAACACACTAATTTTGCCAGATTTTTGAATTTCTGTCTGTCAGGATAGCTGCATGTGGATTTACGACTGGCTGCCACCTCCGTTTCTTCTTCAGTCCCTTCATGTTGACGCTGGCCTGTTATTCAGTTGGGAGATTCGACACGAGTCCGGGAGAAAACACTTGAAACGCTATTAAGCCTGTAGTGGGTCTTGTGTGTGCCAGTTGTAAGCCTCCTCTTGTCAATACGACTGTAGGATGCACACAAGTGCACTGACTGGATGGAGAGGGAGAGAGAGGGAGGTACACAGCAAAAAATGCCGGTTCTCGTAAGCCTTTTAGTCATCTGTTAAGTCTTAAAATCAGATTTTTCTTTAGTTAAGTGAAAAATTGCGCCAATAACTTCATTTATTGCTGCAAATTTAATTCTATCAGTGTTTTTTAAATGGAAATATAGCAGTTGAAGGGTTCTGGGTGTGATAAAATCTCAAATGATTGTCACATCAATGTGTTTCTGTAAGTGATATTGGGGGAAAGTGTTATTTTCTCACTCTACATGCATACATTTTTGCTTGTTTTCAACAAAATAGCCGAAAAGCACGACTCTTAACGGCCAATTCCCGGCGAAATAACTTGCGGCGATGGACATTTCTTGCAGCGGCGGGAGAGATTGAGTTAGAGAAGAGATTGCTTGTCAGGGCCCTGATTTCACCGTTCTCCACTGATGACGATAATAATAACCATTCGCAGGAGTGGCAGCAAATGGGGAGGAGAGAGCGTCTTTTTAAAGAGGCGTACATGCAGTTACTTTCTGCAATCAAAACACAGATTTCTGGAGACGAGCCGGAGCAGGAAGCACGCCCGCACACATGCGCCCGCAGAACAAGGCCTAGATTGCAGTGCACACATCCTGTTGTTTGCCATCGATGGAGGATATTAGCCTGGTATTTGTGTACAGTAATCAGCAGGCCCTTGACAGACTAGTCTCTAGACAGAGACATCTGAGGAAAGATTGTCTGGTAATCAGGCTATGTGGTTTAAGGCGGGGGACTCGGGGAGTAAAACCCTGTAACTCCAATTATTGCGGTTGTTGTTATATTGTTGTGGGGTGAAGCATCCCCTGATATCAACATGCCCACTGTAGTAAGGAGAGCCTTTGTGAATTTCTAAAAAAAAAAAGTGGTTTCTACATGACAACAGTGAAATTCAGTTACCTGCTTGCAAGGTGTTTGCGTTTTCCTCCCTTCTCCCTGTTCAGTCCATATGTCACCAATCATCATGTTGTCTGCTGAAGAGAAATAGCATCCTGTTATTATCTGTCAAGCAGCGAAAAGTGTTGATTTATACCTCTGTGAATGCTGCATGTGCCTTTCCACATCCACTACCTGCACCTGTACATATGTACACCGCAAACTGCATTTCCCTGTTATGCTGTTGCCCTTAGATACTTCTCTTGTCTCCAGCCCTCCCAATCATCTCTGGATTTTTTTTTTTCTTCCTTCCACCGTCTTGTCATATGCGTGATCACTCCCTCCCCCTCTCTCCTCCTCACTCTGCATCCCTCTCCTCCCACTATTCCCCCTCGACGCTTTTAATCTTGGGTTGATGATACTTGGTGGAAGCACTTAAGTTTCTGTGCCAGGTGTCTCCCAGTGCTTAACATCACGAGCTTAGCTCCTCATTTCTGCAGTTCCTTCGCCTCCCTCCCCTGACTCCTGAACACACACAAACACACACACACACACACAGTGGAATGCACATATAGCTACTGACTTTTTGCACATATATTCTGTACACAGGTATGTGCATGGAAGCACACAATCATATGGTATGGATATCTGCATGCCATAAACAGCCCTGTCTCTGAAAAATTACGCCCCGATACAACTAATTCTCAAAGGTATTTGACGTGACGTGTCATGAATATGTTTCTAATTTGTAGCCATTTGCAGCCAGCCAATCACACATTAGATTGGGCGGGACTTGTCACCCTGGTAACCCAGAAAATAGATTAGAAGCTTCAAATGTATTGTGAAATGTTGCATTGAACCCAAATCATGCTAATTTCCATTAGCTAACTATGCAGTTTTGGTGCCTAAACCTAACCAAACATTAAGTAAAATAAGAAATTATAGTTATAAAGTATATTTTGCATTACAAATTACCCTGACAAGTTTAAATACTAAGACTAAGACCTTATAGCAGGGGTGTCAAACTCATTTTAGATTAGGGGCCACATACAGCCCAATTTGATCTCAAGTGGGCCAGACCAGTAAAGTCATAGCATAATAACCCGTAAATAACGACGCCGCCCAATTTTTTCCCTTTGTTTTAGTGCAAAACAGTAAATTCTGAAAATGTTCACATATAATGAACTATCTTTTTACAAAATAGCAGTTACTTTTATTGAAAATTTGCAGTTAATGTCTTTGTAATTTTTATAGTTTGCAAAGTCATCCTGCGGGCCGGATTGGACCCTCTGACGGGCTGGTTTTGGCCCACGGGCCATACGTTTGACACCCCTGCCTTATAGAGTTATTTATCGTGTGATTTAACCAGAGTAACTTACATATTCGTGATTAAAACCCTACAAAAGTTATATTAAATACTACTTTACCTGACTGTTACAATTATGATGACCACCATCCCTCTCCTACCTCCATATATGGACTTTGTGGCTCTTTCAAACTAAAAGTTTTTACCTTTCAAAGTAAGACAAAATCTATTACTTTCACTCCAAAATTAACATTATTTTTTAAACGTAAATGAAAATGCAGTATAGAACTAGGAGACATGGATGGCTATAAAACATGCAGACAGCAACCTTTTGCTCACTCAGCTCTTTCTAGCACATACACATATATCGATACGAGCATATTAATCTATTTAGAAATGATTTTATCTATGCTATGCTGCATATTTGGCAAAAATGTCACTTTTACACTCTTAACTTTGTCTATAACTGAGTCTCAGTGATCAATTTCTCCAAAAACTAGATTTTTAGCTAAATAAGCTAAACAATCTGCTAATGTTGTGGAGGTATTAACCAGTTCACAGTAAAATTTTCTTTAAAAGAGTGTCTGCATTTTGAAGGAGAGTCGGATTGCTGCACTAACATCAAGAAAATTAAGCTGTACTTATAAATGTTAAGATTTCCCTTAAACATGTTGAAATCTCTCTCCTTTAGTGTCAGATTTTTCATGTATTTAAAAAAATAAAAGCTCAAGAAATAACAAAAAGAATGGCTTACAGAAATGGAGAAGTGAAATCCCACAGCTGTACTGTACTGCAACACTTGCTGAGTCATATGGATGTTGATTTGCATCGCCTGTACAAAACGCTGTTCACAGCCGACATACTGCTATTGAGATTTAGGCAATGTGTGGAGAATTTGTGTGCTGAAAGAGTTTGCTTAGCGTTGCTTTGTTCTTTAAAGACAGAAGGCAAAAGAGAGGAGGAAGGAGACAGAGGAATGAAAATGAGAGAGAAACGGAGAAGCAGAAAGATAAAGAGAGAGATAGCTCTCATGTGTTTATGATATGTTTGTTTGTGTTGCCGCGGGGACTTCTTTTCTTCGCCCCCTGTTTTCGCTCCCTTTTCTCTTTTTTAGTCACCGTCTGAATATTTCTTTTTTTTTTCTTTCCTTCCCTTTCCGTCATGTATCTGCCGCCTGTCCAGGCAGCGCTCTGTGTTTCACTCTCGTCTGATGTCTCAATTAAAATTAATGGGTTCAGTCTGCTCAGATAAAGAAGAAAGAGGAGGAAAAAGCCTTTCCAGGAACAATGGCAGCTTCTTGCATATTGGTAACCAATCCTTCCATGTCTGGGCCCACGCTAATGCTTCACAATATTGACAGCTCTAATGGCACAGTTCTTCTAAAGGGGTATTTTTTTTTGAAACCTTGGGGCCAAAACGAACCACGGCGTTGGATTGCATACCGATTTCAGGTGGCTTTTACACTGGAAGAGATACCTGACATTCTTTTTTTTGTTTTACCGAGGTTGTATCGTCATCACCCTCCTCGGTAATCAAACAGAAGGAGCTTGTGTGTGGTCAT
The DNA here is from genome assembly GCA_900302755.1 of Chromis chromis. NCBI lineage: Eukaryota > Metazoa > Chordata > Actinopteri > Pomacentridae > Chromis > Chromis chromis. The sequence goes on from OMNN01064005.1 coordinate 45,349, forward strand.
CCCGGGGAGCTGATGCACCCCTTACCCCAAACACACACGCATATGCTCCATCCTCTTTCCCATGTTTCCTTGTCCTTGAGATGTCTTCATCCCCGGGCTCGGCGGTGGCGCCCCTCTGCCCCTTCATCAGGACAGAATGCTGGTGTCAGCACTGCCGTTCCCC
>OMNN01064013.1:0-15059 GCA_900302755.1 Chromis chromis
TGAGCGGGTGGTCGGCGGCGTATCCCGACGAGTAAAGCGGGATCTGACCCAGGAACGACTCTGCCGCCGCCGCCTGCCCTCCTCCACCCGTTCCCGGTAGCGTCACCGGGAAAGAGGAGTTGACAAAATAGGAACTCATCGGGAGAAAGTATAGGAGAGGTGAAGAAGGGGAGAAGAGAAGAGGAGAGGGGAGGACAGGAGGGCACGAAACAAACACAACAACAACGTTCACGCGATGAAGAAGAAGAAGGGGGAGTAGACGGAGGCTGACGGCTAACGGTTCTCCCTCCCGTCCTCCTTCCTCTGCCTTCCCCTGCCTGCACTTTATGATTTGTTGTGTTTTATAGCCGACAGTCCGACGGGCTGCTGCTATCACTTAGTTTATCGCAGATTGGGAGGAGGGGGTGAGGAGGGTGAGGGTGGGGGGTACCGGGGTGGCTGAGTGCCAGTGTGGGACAGAGAGAGAGAGAGAGAGAGAGGGGAGGGGGGAGAACAAGAGAGAGCGAGTGTGTGTGTGTGTGTGTGTGTGTGAGCGGAGAAAACGGGATAGGGTGAGGAGGGGTATAAGGGGGGAGGCAGAGACCAGCTGACCTCACGCTGACCAATGGGAAGCCTCCGTGCCTGGCATTCGTTCGCCCCTTTTCCTTTCGTTGGAGAGAGGAAGAGGAGGAGGAGGAGGGAGGGGGTCTGGGAACTACTGTGACCCCCCCACAGCACCACCACCACCACCTCTCCTTTCCTATTTCCCTTCTTCAATCTCCCGCTCTCTCTTTTTAATTCTCATTCAGTCTCTCTTTCTAATCTTCCTCCGGTTCCCGGTGAGATTGCGCAATCACACCGGAATCCTCCGCGCGTTAAATTGATTCTTTCTCTCCCTGTGTGTCTTCCTCCGTCTGTTGTTGGGCCCATAAAAACCAGCAGCTCTCTCAAACACACACACACACACATGCACACACATGCACACGCACACGCGCTCTCCCGGAGGGGGGGTTGCTGCTGCACCACTAGAGGCCACCGAATAATAAAACATATTCCCGGCGCTTTGCAGATAATACCGAGCGCATTAAAATGAATTTGTCGAGCGTAAATCACAGCCGGGAGCGCGCATGACTCATGTGTGGTCCCGTGTGAGTGTGTGTGTGGCGGGTGTGTGAGTTAGCCTTCAATATAATGTGGGCTATGCACTCCTATAATTGAGGTGTTTGTATTTGCAATTGGTATATTTGGTCGGTGGGTAGATTTACGCGCCCCTCCCTGGTCAATATGTGCGCCATATTCCTACCGCATTCTTTTCATCGCGGTTATTTTCTCCATCAGAAGAGCAATTGATAATCTGGAAGGGATTTTCTGAGCATAATCTGATAGCTGTTAATGTTTTATTGCTGAAAGATAACCCGGGAGACGCTGACCCGTCCCGTGTTCTGCTGTATGAATGCTATACTGTGTTACTTTCCAGACTGTGGTGTTGTGAAACTGAGCTCAAACATTCTGCAGGAGTCTGCTCAGTTTGATCAATGCGCGCCGTGAATTATTATTTTCTTCTGCTGTGACACTGATTAGGCTGAAATGTAAAAGGAGAAGAAGAAAAGAAACAGCCCCGAAGTTTCCCCTGTTTTCTTGACACTGATTATAGCCTCGCTCCCTGAAACTCTTTCCATGCATGGTGGCCATACATTCAAGTGAAATATACTTAATTCAGATAGCCTCAAGTATACATGCTCCGGCCATAAGAAAGAAAAATGTGACCCATCATTGATTCATTTAGCATTTTTACAACTTCCACTGAATTAGTCACATTAATTGCAAATTAGCAGTCATAAATTCTTCTTATTTAGACAAGTAGCCTCAGTGCAAATACAAATAAATTAAAAAACACAATAAATATAAATACAGACATACAGTAATAATACAGTTAATTTAAGCACTTATCTATTAACTATATACATTTTGCTTCTAATAAAGGTGTTGTTGCATAAATATTTCACATATTGCAATTAATTAGAATATATTAACACATGTACAAGAGAGAGAAACATTATATTTAATGGCTGAAATGTCATCACAAACTTTGCTGCACCTACTTTATATTATTATTATGTTACTTTGCCTACTTTTAGCAGTCGAAATCATACATTTAAAAGCAATAAATTAAACTTGAACACACACACACACACACACACACAGACACACACACACACACACACACACACACACAGAGGTCGGCTGCTGTGCCTCCAGCCTGAGCTCAGGGAGTTAAGAGTCAGAGTCTGTGCTGAATTTTAAGGAGGCTTTGAGAATCTGAATCAACATGCGAGTGTCAAGGTTGAGCGTAACGAGGCATGGCATACGAAAGAGTGTCAGAAGGAATGCGTCTGCTGTTTTAAAGGAAGCAACTTGTGGGAGATCGATGCTGCTGTAAACACTTCTCCGACTCCGAGTGGTTCAGCGTCATTCGGCTGGATTTTTACACTGGCTCTAATGCAGCGTGCACATCAGTCTAACATGCCACTGTAGTCTGAAGATATTCTGTTTTGAAATGCAACCAAGTGCTGCTACTGTTGTCACAATACTCAGCTTATGACTGTGTCCTGGTACTTGTTTAAATATCTTGGTACCGATGCTAGGGCTGGGCAATACAGCTGAAAAATCTATCACAATATTATGTTTCACTTCAGTTCATGTCAAGAATTATTGCTAGTTTTTAACAACCTATTATTAATCAAGACCAGCAATAAAAAGCTTTAAGTTTTATCACTTTAGCCTATTTATCAATGTAAATATGCAAAAATGTTACTATTCATGAGGTGTGGGAGACACAGGCTTGTGGGTGTTTTAGCCCACAGGTCTGCAGACGCTGGTGAGGAGAGGTCCAGGCAGACAGACTATCACACCTTGGGAGACCTCTATTGAGCACATTTTTCATTGCTATTGACAAAGTGGATGTCGTCAATACGTATCATTTTTTACCCAGGCCTAACCGATACTAAAATATACCATACCATGGCATACCACAGCAAAAACATAAACACAGGTAGGGGTGGGACAAAATATCGATATATATATATATATACAGTGATATATCGTCGTCCCTCCTCGTGCGATATGAGTATCGATACGCAGGCGTCGAATATGGATCCTTTAATTAATATAATAAGGCGCTCTAATAAGGCGCTCAAAACCCTGCCAGATCCCCCTGCCAGCTGCCATTTCCCCAGCGTCACTACTTAATGGCTCCACACGGTGGCGTTTATCACATGAATGAGGGAGACTGGAGCGGAAATGAACTGGCCCAAGAAGAACTGCCTCGCAAAAGTAAAGTACACTGGCAACACCACGAACATGCAAACCCACCTGCAACCCCACCATCCTGAACTCCTCGCCCAGAAAGCGGCTGATGCAGCTAACGGTTAAGGTCAGCCTGCAGCCGTTAATACAATGTTTAAAGCAAAGCTTCCTTTCTCGTCCCCGAGGGCCACCAGCATTACAATGTCCATCGCTGGGTTAGTAATAAATAAATACTGAACTTAACCTTTATACAGGCATTTAGTATTTTTCAGTTATAGATATCGTGATGTATCGTTCTGTGATTGTCTTGCAATATATCGATTAACGCAATATCGTATCGTGTGATATATTGTATCGTGACCCATGTATCAGGTATCGTATCGTGAGGTACCCAGTGATTCCCAACCCTATCAGAGATGTTGGTGAAATTGGTAAATTGGCTAAAAAGATAAAGCCATATCAAACAGTATCTAGTGCGCATGCGCCACTGGGTATGCAGCCTGTTACAGTAGCTCCTTACCGTTTACTACTTTTTCGCACTTTATCTTATTATTTAACGTACTTATTTACTATTTTTGTAGCTAGCAGTTATTAAGCAATTCTCTCTCCAAACATATCTGGTGGAGAGATTTTTGGTCCTTCTTTTTGCTTTCAAATACTGCCTTCATCCTGCTGAGCTGAACAACTGCATGGATGCATTTTTCTGTTTACACGAGGGATCAGCTGATCGCTCTGAGGCCGGTCGGCATGACGGCCAGATCTACCGACATCCCTGAAGAGATCTGGAGAAAAACACACCGAGGTTGCAGAGGAGGAAATAAGCTGCGGAGGAAAGACCCAGGCTGAGACAACGGAGGCTGATGGAGAAGAGGAGTTATAAGCCGTGTCTCCCCTCCGTTACCATGGGCAACGTGAGGTCGCTGGCTAACAAGATGGAGGAGCTAACGGCGCTAGCCAGGAGTCAGAGGGAGTACCGGGAATGTAGTTTGATGTGCGTTACGGAGACATGGCTGCACCAGGACATTCTGATGACGATGTTTCTATCGAGGGCCGTTGGGGCCGACAGGGAATACACCGGGAGCAGAAAGAGGAAAGGAGGCGGGCTTGCCGTTCCAGTGATCAACCGTTGGTGCAACCCTGCTCATATCACCATCAACGAGCGTACCTGTTGCGCGGATACTGAACTCTTGGCCGTTGGACTCCGTCCATTCTATTTACCTCGTGAGCTTTCCCATGTTATTATGGTGGTTGTTTACATCCCCTCCTCTGCCAACCCGCTCGGCCCGACTATTCGAATAGTCGTCATTACTTGGACCCGAATATTCGAATAGTGGCAATTACTATTCGGACCAGCCCTAGTTTATATTTTCATTGATATATCTTATACTTCCTTCTTACTTTAAGACTTTTGATTAGGAGCATTTGTGACGAAAAGAAATTTCCCCTAGGGGATAAATAAAGTATTTCTGATTCTGACTGTCATTGACCATTACTGCATAATCAAACTCCATTGTCGTGGTTTCTACTAGAACACGGTCATTCTTACAGTCCCGATATAAAACAGGATACAGTGCTGTTGTTAACAGCTGGGTATGGCGAAACACTGTCGCAGACCTGTCTGTCCGGTACTGTGGCATTTTTTCTGGTCTCTCTTTGCCTACCTGCTCAGCTATGCTGGCTGCCACTTCTCATGCCAACAGCACAGTAAACGTAGGACAACGCTGCCAAATTGTGTTCATAGTCTAATGAATGTTTTAGGAATATGTACAGTCAAGCCCGAAATTATTCATACCCCTGGTAAATTTTGACTTAATGTTACTTTTATTCAACCAGCAAGTTTTTTCTTGATTGGAAATGACACAGGCGTCTCCCAGAAGATAATAAGACGATGTACAAGAGGCATCATTGTGGAAAAAATATTTCTCAGCTTTTATTTACATTTGAACAAAAGGTGACATGGCAAATTTACCAGGGGTATGAATAATTTCAGGCTTGACTGTATATACAGTATATCGTATATAGTCGTAGCTTAGCAACTGATCTAGACTACAGAGGGTGCTGCCGTCCGGTCAAGCGTTGGATTTCGCATTATACTGCAACAATGTGCTTGGGAGCCTATTAAGAGTGGTACACAACATTTAAATAGTCTTGAAGATGGCGCTTTCTTTGTAGCCTTTCCATAAATGCCAGAGAAAAAGTGTACATGTACATTTTGCTGCTCTAACATAAGTGGCTAACTAGCTTAACATTACTACCTACAATATTAACCTCAACTAGGGTAAAATAGCAAACTAGTAGATGTAGATTTATGCCTAATATTTCTTGGAAATGATTGTTTGAAAAGTATGATTTTAAATGTTTTATTAGACAGAAAGACAGCAATTCATATGAAAAAGTAGGCTTTATTTAGCACTGCTCTTAGAAACTCTTTTTGGTTACATTACATCACATAAGGGAGTCGTCTCTGCCTCGGTGCACTGTGCAGTAGTTGGTGGTAGTGAGTCTGAGTTCTTGTGATTTCGGGGGGGTTTTTTGTGTTTGGATGTGTTTTGTGCAGGTGAAAATGCAAGACTGCTGCACCTGTAAGGAGAAAGTTGTGTTGTATTGCTGTGTTATTACTGCTGGGATGGGATGTTTAAGCCAGAGTGTGTGAGACTGATATCTGATGCTGTAGCAGGCTTACAATTATAAAGCTGTGGTCTGTTATGTATGTATGAATACACATTTCAAACCTCTATAGTGTCAATGGTAGTGTTATGATCCATATTTTTTATTGCTAAACTTAACTTAGCTTGACTGTTCCCCCTTTTGTGATGTCACAAATTTTTGGCATAAAACTCGGTTATAAAATCAACTGTAAATGTTATTTTAATGCACATATAGACGGCTTTTACTCAAAAACATAGCTTCTGCTTAATTTTCCTACACATTAATTCACAAGGCTCACCAGCTTGCAAGTTGCTCTTTACCATCCAATACCAGAGAGTATTTAATTCTACATTAGTTGACAATATAGGAGAGGTTAACACTCCAGCAATCTTGGCCAAACTTATCTAAGAGATTAGTTATCTGTCATACTATTTAGGCACTGCTTTTCTTATGCTATGTCATTTTGTGTTTTTCTGAGCAATACCTGGCACAAGCATTTCCTTCGGGATTGATAAGTTTCATCTTAACTTATCTTATAGAATGACTATCACCACTTAAGTTCATTCTTTTCCTAAAAACCTTTTCTCATGTCATGGTAAAATGCAAACGTACTGTTTAAAAACTGGTGTTAGAAATATCAGTGACATATTCTCATAATATGCTTAAAATACTGACTAGTTTTGAAAGCTGATAAATGTGGCTACAACAAAATCAATAATCGTGTTGTTTGTGGACAGTATAGAAACAGAAACATGGTCTATCCAAGACAATCAGTTGTTAAAATATTTACATACAAAATGTTTTAACCAGCATATTGTTCCCAAAGTGAATGCAGAAAACAAATACATAGAAAAAAGAGGCTATAATATAAAAGAAAGAGATAATGAGGACTAAAAATAGAAGCAACACATTTCATGCAGCCCACCAACACAGATGCCAAGAAACGGGGCCAGAACTTGAGTGTGCAAACACGAATCTATACGAGGTTCTGTGAAGATGAAAGCGACACGATTACTGTCCAGGAAGTCGGCAGCACGGAGATAAGTTGAAGGATTAGATCAAGAAACGGTTGTAAATCGTGGTAAATAAATAGTTTGGATTTTAATGCAGAGACACTGTGAGAGTCGCAGGGAGATGAGAGACGGTTGGCAGCTGTTTTCCTTCACATGCTGAGAATGACAAGAGATCTGACATCCAGTGACTGCAGATTATATGATGGCAATAAGCAAATCACTGATGAAGGCTGTGTAATGCATTGTAAGTTCGTAAGACTTAGTATTCAACAAGAGTGAAAAGAGGATAAGGCCAAACTGCAGAGTGGTGTTTTCCTGTCTTCTAGTTTTCTGTGTATTGTGAGTAAAAAGAAAAGGAAAAAATCATTATATTTACATTTGTTTACAAGCTCCCACGAGGTGCAGCACTGGAGGTAGGACAGAGAATAATAGGGGATCTTTAGGAGAAGAAATTGGTCATCCGCCGTGTGTTGTTTACCATTAATTCCCCCTATTTTAAGTTTAATTCTGTCAGGAGCCATCATGTCACACAGCAAATAAAAATGGAAATGCGAATTGTCTCGGCAATATGGTTCCCCTCTCGGTGAGGCTCCCCGCTGTGGCAATACGGCGCAGCAGAATGAAATACGTGGCACAGTGATAAATAACATGCAGGGACCATTGCAAATAATCCCCCAGTGGTTATTAACTTAGAAATAAACGCCCTCCAGGGTGCGTACAAACAGAGCAGAGCTGAAGCAGGTGGAGGCTGGGTGGAGTGGAGCAGCAGTAACAGCAGCAAGCTATGTAATAAATAGGCCGCCGGATCAGTGCAGCGAGATGTGATGTGCTGTGGTTGGTAAACTGTTACAGCAGAGAGGGATGCTGTGGTACAAGTCGTTATTATAACACGATATATCAGTGACGGAGAGGCACAGAGATGTTATGTCATTATACAGCAGTAATAATAATAAAAGTGTAAGAATAGCTGAGGCCTGAAGGACCACAAAACACACCTGACAGATGAGCCAAATTCAGCACACACATGATTTATTACAGTGCATGTTGTCATGGTAACAATGCATGTTGTCGTGGCAACGTAAGCATAAACTAATCATAAAGTACTTATATAGCAGTGATCAAAACAGAAGTCGCACAAGGGCTCAGCAGGCAGGCTTTAAAAAGAAACACGAGAAACATGAAGGAGTGAATCAAAGCAGTGTTTCCCAACCTGTGGTTTGGGCACCTTCAAGGGCTCACAAGATAAATCTGAAGGGACACGAGATGATTAAACTAGAAAATGTTTAATACTTCAGTTTCTTTAGTCTTAGCTTTGTTTAATGGATGGAACCGCTCGCAGCTCAACATACTGTGTACAACATGGGTGCCCACTTCTGGTCCTCGAGGGCCACTATCCTGCATGCTTTAGATGTCTCCCTCTTCCAACACACCTGATTCAAATGATCAGGATTGTTATCAGGCTTCTGCAGAGCTTGATGATGAGCTGATCATTTGAATCAGGTGTGTTGGAAGAAGGACACATCTAAAACATTCTGGATAATGGCCCTCGAGGACCAGGATTGGGCACCCCTGTTGTACAACCTGTGATGACATTCCTATAAACATAAACTGCATTCTCTCTTTTACATTTTGAAAGCATTTTCTTAGGAAAAGACTGTGACATACTAGGAACAGCTTCCAGTTTAAAAAGAGCTGCAAGGTGGATCTAAGAAGGTAGGATGAAGGCATAAATCAGCAACAGGATTTTCACCCAGGAGACTTTGGTTCACGTAATGTGTAGGAACATTATTTTTGGGGTGCGTTCCAATATCCATACTTCCATACTATATAATATGCCAGTCCCAATACATAGTATGTCAGTTGTAGTGCCAAAAATACCCAGAATTCCTACTTCTGCAATTTAGAACGCAGCCTTAGACTTAGGTTTTGTTTTATACTTGCTGTTTGATTACTTTACACACAAGTTAGTAGGTTTAGCTAGGTTTAGGACTGGCTTGGGTTCTACCACATCTTTAAAACTTCTCCATTTTTATACCAGGGTGATGAGTCCCGCCTCATCTAATATATCATTGGTTGGTTAAAAAGGAGTGACAGCAAAGCAATAAAATAAATGGAAAAGATATATTTGAAATATGTCACAAACTGTAATGCAGTTTAGTTGTATAGGAACATAATTTGACGAGGTGCAGGAAGTAGATTCCGTCTCCTTTTAAGGTGCACAAACCAAAAAAATGAACCACCTATTTAAAAACGGGGTAATAAAAAACATTGCTTGTCTAATTGAATCTGCTACAGAGGTCCTGTTTGTTATTGTCTGGGTTGTAACAAGAATCATGAGCCTTAAAACCGGTCAGTAGGACTAATTATTTAAGGATTGGGATTTCTTCAAAGCATGGTGGAGGAGCCTATGTAGCCATACAATAAAAATAGAAACATTAACAGGTAAAATAAATACTTTCAGCATTTCACGCAGCAACATTTGTGGTTCAAGTCAAGTAAATTAGGTGTTGCTGTAGATGAGAGATCTGAAAGCTCGTACTTGTCTCAGTGTCACTGAGTGACAGCGCTGATCTAATTTTAGTAATAGTCTTAGCCGAGGAAAACGTGATGGAAGAAGCTTTTTGAAATATAGTTCTAGCAGGACGACGACTGAGGTGATGATTATAATAGAGAGAGCTGTGTAGGCGTGCTGTGCTGCTGGGAGACCAGTGTTTTTAACCATCATTCAAATCTTTATTATTTTTAGATTGATTGATAGATTCAGACAATATGTTTCTTTTTTTAATTTCTTTTATGGCTGACAAACTGTTTTTTCAGTTCAGAATATGAAAATCACCTTGAAGAAAGCTGCAACTTGCTTTGAAAAGTGATCAGCTCTGATATGAAGATTGTAATTTATAGTGAATGAGCTAAAAAAGAAAAAAAAGGAAAGGAAAATCAGATGAGGATGGAAACTTACAATACGTAAAGAATGAGTTACACTTGATGATCATGAGAGTTTGAGAAGTTTGTTCCTGGTGGAGGATATATTGACCTCAGGTGATATCGCCTCCAGACTTCAACTGTACACTGGAGGGAAGAGTGGGTGGTTTGCAAAGCTTCGCTGTGGAGTTAGATGTCTTCTTTATGTGTCTTAACATGTACAGTGAGTCTTTCTTTGCTCACAAGATGCTCCAGTTTTCATTTTTGGAACTTTTTATGCAGAAGCTTTTATGTATTCCAGGATAGTGTGGGTGAACGTGTTGAAAATTGGTGAATCTAGACATGTTTTCTCATATCACAATCTAAAGCCATAGTTTAAACATGATGTGTGATCATTCTGTAGCATTAATGGAACATTTATCTTGACAGTAAAGCTAATGAAATAGGTTTACCAATAATAAATTCATCTTTTATCTCTGAGTTAAGTTAAAAAGGTTGAAATTCTAACTTTTATGTTGTGTTTCAGTTGAAAAATTGCATCCAGAGAATGTATATATGCATGAAACTGCGTCCCTGAGCCGAGTGCTTCTACACAACTCCCTTTAGGTATCAATTACCACTATACAGTAATTCCCCCGTGACTGCGATCCACTGTCAAGGGAATCCCTGCTTCAGTTTCATTGAGTAAGAATAGCCTTTCATGCACTAAATGCTCCTATCTAGGTTAAGTGGTGTTTGATGCCTTGGTAGAAGGCAGAATGCCTGCCAGTGACTGTTTCTCTTGTTTAACTAGTCACTCCACATTATCTGATTGGCTGACTTTAAATTAATCATTCATTACTCGTGTGTCAGTGTTTGGTGTAGCGTACTTGCAAACTAGGTCATTTGGCACGAACGAATGTGCTCTCAGGCTTCACAGGAACGGACATCTTGCATAAGCCTGTGAACGTATCAGCACAGTGTTACAAAAATCCCACTATTCCACCATACATTTGTTTGTCACACAGTCATGTTGCACTTGTTACTTGAGAGCACTTATACGCACCAGTTTCCACTTGTTTTTGTGTAGCCGTATACATTATACATAAAAATCCCTGTCTGAGCAGAAGTGAATGCTGTAGCGTTTTACCTCACACACAGCGTACAATAAATGATTTCACAGCGGTTTTGTCATTAATGTAGTATTCATACACTGAGTGTAGTGTTTTTTTAAACCTGCAGGAACTGATTTGTGGCCACACGGAGAGAGAGGAAACACATTTAGCATCATTTCAGCTGATATGCTATTTTTTTTTACACATCCAGCCAGTACAGAGAAACAAAAGCATTCATTCGGAGTTGGGTTTCCGTACATTTAGCGAATCAAATATTCATTCAGTTTTTAGTTCTCCACCAACTCCTGAGGGAAATATCTGGCTCTTTAGCTGATAAATATTCTGCTATATTCAGCCAGCTTTGTCTGTTTGTTGCTGTTGCTGTCACTGAAATCAGCTGCAGTCAAAAACAATGATAATGAGAGTGAACTAAATCTGTAACATGCCTAAAAAATGTAAACATTAAAGTGAAAGATGCTAAAAGAAGCTCTACAGGATTGAGGGGAGCTGCAAATTTAGCTATTAATTCTCTGTAGGTTTGTCACTATGAGCAAAATCCTTTACAAACAAGCAGTTGTATGATCCCGTGTTAATATATAATACTTATTAAAGCCTATTTACATTACTTTTGGGGGCTTAAGAATGTCTCATTACCATTCTTTTTTACAGAAAAAAGGGTTGCTTAAAATGCTGCTTATCTTTGGATATTTGGATCTTCTAGACACCAGCCATAGCAATGCTACAAGACAGTAAAAATGCTTGAAATCCAGTATATGTTTCTCTTTTTCTACACATTTTTTCAAGTTTAAAAAGATCCCCTTTATCACAATTCACACTCAGAGGTCTTTTCCACACGTTAGTGACTATATGTTCACTTGCTTGTTTTCTGCTCTCTTGAGGCCATAAACTGATCAAAAGGTAGGCAATGCAACAAATTTACACATTAAAGCTGCGGTAGGCAGAAATCGAGGAGATTCCTTAAGCTCTTTTGTCATCCCTCTCTGTTCGAAGCACAGTCAACAATTCACTTAAAACAAGATAATCAAGTTAAAAGTCAGCATTCATGTCTGGCTTCATCGAGGAGTCAAACTCTGTCATCCTGAGTGAAGCCAGTGTTATACTTTCCACACCTGTGCGTACATAATGTTCACTAGGGTCCATGCAATGTCATTTTTAACCCTCTGGGGTCTGGGGGTAAATTGGCCGTCTTTGACTACTTTTGATTTTACCTTTATATTTCACCTTAGAAACTGTTCACCTTGCCTTGCTTGGTGTCTTTTTTTTTCAGCACAACCTCAACTATGTGATTGTGCAGTTATTTATTCATTTTGATAAACTGTATGAACACACTGGACCTAAAATTGCAACAAAAAAAAAAAATACAAAATGCGAGTAGGAAAAAGTTAGATTTTTTACTCTGAGGACCAAAAAACATGCATGACGAATCATTTTTGTAACTTAGAATGCAAATATAAATAGTAAACTTCAAAAAACAACACAGTTGTAGACACTATTTGCATTAAAATACAGGAGCTTTGTTTGTCTCTCACCGCCTGGGCTCTGTCAGTCTGAGCTCTCTCCAAATCCCCCCCCCACCTCTCATAGAAACCCAGCAATAGAATTTCGTGATTGGCCTTTGTGGTGCCCTTTAGACCAATAGGAATGGAGTATTTTTCTGTGTTTTTGGTGCCAGCACATTCGTCTCGCTCCACAGAATCTCCTGTTTTTACCGTTTCATGCTGCGCCGAACGTGCACCGAAGGCGGTCCAAACGCAAAAACATTTGGTAAAAAGTAGAGCGTTTATTAGCGATCATAACTCTGGTTTTATTTGGCCTATCAACATCATTTAAAAACTGGTAAATAGTTTGAAACCCGCACTTTAGACACAAGTTGAACCGCTATATCATCTTAAAGCGGTCATGTTATTTGGACGCGCCGACGCACCTATCGACCACAGAGGGTTAAGCATTTTGTAGGGTTTTCAGCTTTAAATGTTTTCATTCAGACAATAGAGTTTGGGTTTTGTATTCATTTAACTTCCTTGACAAGATTGAAAACACAATTGATGCAGAAATATGATGAATAATGTGTAAAAATACAGAACAGGAAGTCAAATGTGTTGCAGTAAGTTAAGTTATTGATAATATACATGGTATCGTGTTGAGTTTTATTTTCTCTCCAAACTGGGTAAACTGGTTGTTGTCAGTCTCATTATCATGTTAAGTTCAGGCATCACAGGAACAGCCACTGATTATCCTTACAATGAATCTCATCACTTTCACCCTATTCACTCAGTAAACTATTTTGCATTTAACTCCTCTCATTTAGCCAAGAGGTAAGAACCCCTCCTTAAAATAACACATTACAGCTTCTGCCCCAATCTGGTTATCTTTGTGAGGGTCTCTTTCCCGGATCTTTGATCTCAGCAGTGATGCCATCTTCTCTAATGATGATTAGGTTACAGCACGAATCAAAAGAGAGACAGTTGGGAAGTATTGAGCAGTAGCTAGCCCTAGCACAGAACCCACTTTCCAGCAACACGTCAACATTTCACATATATTTAGTATTGTGTTGTCATCTGGACTATTCCCCTTTCCTTTTTATGGAATATATTTTTTCTTTTGTTTTTTGATATCTTTTTTATTTGGAACATTTTTAACCAGATTCGCGTCTCCCTGGTGTTTTCCGAATGAATGTCATAGTGTGCATTCCTCGTTTTCAGGCATCCATGATGTCTGCTGAGAACGATCCTCTTGGCCCGCTACCTCCTGGTTGGGGTAAGTTTGCACTCTTTCTTCTAAATACTCACTTTCACCTGGTGTCAGCATTTACCACACTTAAAACAGGAAGTAGGTGTACGTCAGCGGTTTGTGCTAACAAGTAATGTATAATTGTAAAGTATTCTGCAGAAGTTTGAGGCACTAAAAGTACAGTGAGGATCCCTTCAAAAACCTTTAACACAGCACCGGTGGTCCTCATTATTCTTGTGCACAGTTCTTCACATTACTTAGTAGGTAGGTCATTCCCTCTAGCTTTGTGGGGGCCATCTGTTGCAGGCCCTTGATCTTGTTGCTGAAGAAAATTCTTTATGTCTCTGGCTGTATGCTGCAGAATAAGTTTAGGACCAATAATTCTTGATATTACTGCGTGCTGGATAACAATCTAAACATCTGGTCTGCCTAAACCTTTAGCACAACACTGTACAGGGATAGGTCATACTGTTTAAATTGTATCAAGATGATTCTGAATTGATTTGCTGCCTTGATTATCTACACCAGGGGTGGGCACTCCTGGTCCTCGAGGGCCACTATCCTGCATGTTTTAGATGCTTCCCTCTTCCAACACACCTGATTCAAATGATCAGGATCGTTATCAGCATAGACATATATACATAGACGCCGCTTTGACTGTGGAGGGACGTGCCTAAAGCGCCACCTTCTTGGTACAGGGCATAGCAGAGGAGGGAGTGCATGGACATCTATGGAGGTAAGAGGTACTCCACAATCTGAAAGTAGAATTATTCACTGAGTTTTCGACCGATTTCCAAACGGTTTGATTTGTTAAAAACGTCACACACGTAGCTATGACAGGATGCTTGGATGTCCTTTTGTTCTATTGATGTCTGCCTGTCTGTCCTCCATGTCTGACGTTTGTAACAAACAACCCTCGTGAATATATGTTGACAACTGATCGATTTATGGTCACTTTTATAGAGCAGACATGTCATTCCTCTATAGACGTAATGCACTGTAGGAGGAGTGGCACTGTACCAAGATGGCCGCCGCGTAGGTACGTCGCTCCAATCGCCAGCAGCAGTCAACGCGGCGTCTGCTTATATACAGGGGTGGAGAATTCTGGTCCTCGAAAGTAAAAATCCTGCATGTTTTAGATGTTTCCCTCTTCCAACACACCTGATTCAAATGATCAGCTCATCATCAAGCTCTGCAGAAGCCAGATAACGATCCTGACCATTTGAATCAGGTGTGGGAAGAGGGAAACATCTAAAACATGCAGGATTTTTACTTTCGAGGACCAGGATTCTCCACCCCTGCTTATATATATGTCTATGGTGCTGCCCACCTGTTTGTGTGTGTG
>OMNN01064014.1:0-11002 GCA_900302755.1 Chromis chromis
TGGTTGTTGTTGACTTGCACACTTCTCTAGAGACAGTATGTTGCAGGGTTTTCTCACACTTGAATGTAAATTTCCAGTTGCATTTGTGTCGACCACACAGATCACAGATGTGTGTCACGGCACGCTGTGACACATCTCTAAACGCTGGTAGGATGTAAATAAATGTCATTTCACTCACTCAGATTCAACCACATGCTTCCTGTTTACCCACACAGAAAAGAAAGTATGACATTTAAAGTCCACTACTTTGCAGATTGTGGATTAATTAACTCAAAAGTATAGAGACGTGCACTAATTTGGAGTTTCAGGGTTGATAATCAGAGGAAAATCTAAAATTTTCTAATAGAACTTTTAGCATTTAAAGACCTTTCATTGTCCACACCTCAAGTTAATGATGCAGTTTATTGTAAACTTGCTTTTTAAGGATCTTAGTCTATTTTTATTAAAATCTTATCTCATTTTTGAAGAGCCACTAGATCAGGGGTGCGAAATCCTAGTCCTTGAGGACCCCTATCCTGCATGTTTTAGATGTTTCTCTCTTCCAACACCTGATTCAAATGATCAGGATCGTTATCAGGCTTCTGCAGAGCTTGATGATGAGCTGATCATTTGAATCAGGTATGTTGGAAGAGGGAAACATCTAAAACATGCAGGTTAGTGGTCCTCGAGGACCAGGATTGCCCACCCCTGATCTAGATGCTGATTTACTGGCCAACCTTTACTGTCCTGGAACATCTTCACTGTCTCTTGAAACTTGTTTATTTTCTACGCATTCAGCCATATCAAGCTTTGTAATGTGCGGATTGTATAATGTAAGGGCCTCTGTGCTGTCTGTCAGAGAAAAGTTTATTTTATCCATTTTAAATATCATAGAAAACAAGAAACTGAATCAACCCTTTCAGACCTGAGCCTCAAAATGTCCACCTGGTCTTTTTTTCTTACTTTGATTACAAAAAGGTAAGAAAATGTCCTGTGAGTGCTGGTGCCCATTTTTTCGTTGCGATTTACAGCCAATATAGTGTCATTACGGTAATTTTACGGTTTCATTCGGGGCACGAATGAATGAATTAAATTACTGTAATGACACTAGATTGAAAAAACGGTCTCTAAAAGCTGAGGCGTTGCGCTTTACAGCCAATATGGTGTCATTACGGTAATTTTACGGTAATTTTATCCAGCGGATTCCTGGGGGGGGCACGAATGAAATTACCGTAATGACACCATATTGGCTGTAAAGCGCAACGCCTCAGCTTTCAGAAACTGTTGGATTTTTTTCCCGATAGCACAAACACTTTTACACATTTACGGTATTCCAAAGTGCGCTAGTCCAAACGTGTCACATGACGCACTAGGACTTAAAGGGTTAATCATCAACCCACATTGTAGAAACAGCACATTACCTTTATGAATTAAACATTGCAATTCAAGATTCACACCTTAAAATTTTAGGGTACAGATGCAAAAAGAGACACAAGCTTCAATCATAATTTATTATCCTGGCCTCAAACATGACACAGGACACACAGTGTTTGATTTAAGATCTTCTTAGATTCACTTATTGTCATGAATACGACTTAACCGACTTCGGTCTGGGAATGTTCATGCTTGTTTATTAGTCGGGGACATCCGGAAGGAGCCACGGACGCTGTGATTAATCTACTTCTTCGATGGTTGGTCCAGAGGATCCTCCGCCAGTAGGAGCACCCCCTGATCCGGGGAAGCCGCCTGGCATCCCGCCGGGCATCCCGCCGGGCATCCCGCCGGCACTCTGGTACAGTTTGGTGATGATGGGGCTACATACTTTCTCCAGCTCTTGTTGCTGATGTTCATATTCGTCTTTCTCTGCAGTCTGATACAAAGAAATAATTTCATATAATGTCACATTCAGGAGGCATGACTTGACATTTGAATATTAACTACTTCTGCAACATAAGTTAGGATGATGTAGGCCTTGAAAACACGAATGAATACACACTAAATCAAAAGTGTTACAAATATGTAAACCTGTGAAATCCTACAGCCACAAAAAAAACATTGAAATGACAGTTTAACCGGTGCCGTTTTCCTCCTAGGAAACTATTAATATCAGGAGACATCAGCCCATCTATGTCTTAGTGCAATTTTGTTGTCTGGTGCAATACGGTATTGTCATTATGTCATTATATTATATATATATTGTTCCTATTATTATTATCACTTTAGCACTAGTTTTTATATTATTTTATTTTTGATCTGTGTGCCCTTTACTGTCTGTCTATTGTCGGTGCTGTACTGCTGGAACCTGAATTTCCCTGAGGAAACCATCCTAAGAGATTAATAAAGATCCATCCATCCATCCATCCATCCATCCATCCATCCATCCATCCATCCATCCATCCATCCATCCATCCATCCATCCATCCATCCATCCATCCATCCATCCATCCATCCATCCATCCATCCATCCATCCATCCATCCATCCATCCATCCATCCATCCATCCATCCATCCATCCATCCATCCTCACCTGGTTCTTGTCCAACCAGCTGATGACCTCATTGCACTTGTCCAAGATCTTCTGCTTGTCATCGTCACTGATTTTGCCGGCGAGCTTCTCATCCTCCACCGTGGACTTCATGTTGAAAGCGTACGACTCCAGGCCGTTCTTAGCGGACACTTTGTCACGCTGCACGTCATCCTCGGCCCTGTACTTCTCCGCTTCCTGGACCATGCGCTCGATGTCCTCCTTGCTGAGGCGACCTGTCATAAAACAAGGTTAATCATGCTTTACTGCAGCAGCATCGAGGTTAAGCTGCTTTTATATGTTTTGTACCCTTGTCGTTGGTGATTGTGATCTTGTTTTCCTTTCCGGTGCTCTTGTCAACAGCGGAGACGTTGAGGATACCGTTGGCATCGATGTCAAATGTCACTTCGATCTGGGGAACACCACGTGGAGCAGGAGGGATGCCCGTCAGCTCAAACTTACCCAGCAAGTTGTTGTCCTTCGTCATGGCACGCTCACCCTCATAGACCTGTTGGTTAAGTAGCATGAAATGTCACTTCAGTCAGTCTAACATGTCAGAAATACACTGGATAATGAAACGCTAGTGTCCTCACCTGGATGAGCACACCTGGCTGGTTGTCAGAATAGGTGGTGAAGGTCTGGGTCTGCTTGGTAGGAATGGTGGTGTTACGTTTGATCAGGACAGTCATGACGCCTCCAGCAGTCTCGATACCCAGGGACAGAGGGGTGACGTCCAGAAGCAGCAAGTCCTGCACGTTCTCAGACTTGTCTCCGCACAGGATCGCAGCCTGGACAGCTGGAAGTAAGTGTGACTGGTTAGATTTTGAAAGGGGCACCGTCAAAATAAGGTAAATGTGCTACTTTGGCTGTGTTTGAAAGATAAGGTAGCAGATGTTGCTGACGTTGTAATGAACACAACTATGTTACACAAGTAAGTATTCCTGTTGAAGTGTCTCCCCTTCGTCACGGTGACACCTCATATCTTGTATTTAATTGTGCAGTGAAAATATGAAGATGATGAAGAAATTCTCCGCTGATACCGTCTTCTTTATATATATATAACAAAAAGATTAATTAAAGAAAGTACAGCATCTTCAGGCTCCATGGTTTAGCCTGGGTGTAGACTCACATCCAATTCACATCTCACACACCCCCATACAATTTGCAACTCTCTTATATAGGGTTTTCTCCGAGAACCTAAAGACATACACACATCCTGTAGCAGGCACACATCCTGCCTTCATTTGATATTGATAATTGACTTTTGACATATGGATAGCAAACTAATGGGAAAGGAAACTAATTAAACACAGATGGTACGGATGTCAGAATATGAGATACCTCACTGTTATACATAAAAGGCCCCAATAATTCACTTGTAATTGTTAACAAGTGGTGCAACTGGAAGGTTATGCTAAGGCTATCGCTAAAAGGTCAGCTGTGCCTCTTTACCTGTGGCGTCCTAAAGTAAGATTAACTTAAACCTGTTTCTAAATGACAGACACGTCTCGTTAGCGGAGACACAATCTGCAAACAAGAACCAAAGCCATCTCCACAAATCAGGACTTTAGCTACTTTCACAGTGGCTAAAGCTATGCTAACAGCTAGCAGCTAAGGTAGGAGGTAGCCACAGACTACCCTGAAACAATGTATGAAACATTATTGATAATGTTTTAAGTTGTGGATATTAGTGGGCAATAAAAGTGACAGAACAGAGAAAGATTAAGATAACGGAGAAGAACGGCAGAAGGAGCTGCAGGAGACAAACAGTTATTGATCTCAATCAACCGATCTCACAGTAAACAAAGGATGTTGTAGCGTCACGTGATGGTCAAACATCAGAACTCCTACTTCTCTGTTTGCACATATCCAGTAATTGTCCTTATTAATGAACAAACCTAGTTATGGATGACAGGTTCCCTGCTATAACATGCCAGTAATAAATAACCTTTCATGTATATCAGTTCCAGATATCGGTTATCGGCGCTTCTTAAGCATCAATAATCGCCCTGAAAAAGAAACGTATCAGTCAATCCCTACCATGGACGTTTTCATCTTGAGTTATTACTGGATAGATATTGAGGTATCTTACATTCTGATTATCTGTGTTTAATTTTAAGGAGGATTTCTTTCTCATGTGTTTGTTGTCCATATGTTGCAAGTCAGATATTCATATGTCAAAAGGTCAACTTAAGGTAGGATGTGTGCCTCTCACAAGATGTGTGCCTGTCATAGGATGTGTGTATGTTAAGTTCCTTTGTCCTTAGGTTCTCAGAGAAAACCCTATATAGGCTAAGAGAGTTTCAAATTGTATGGGGGTGTGTTGAATTTCATTTGGCTGAGGATCACACCCGGGCTAGACCATGGAGCCTGAAGATGCTGTACTTTCTTTAATAAATCTCTTTTTTGTATTTAAAGAAGACAGTGTCAGCGGAGAGTTTTTTCATCATCTTCATATAGTATTTTCCCTGCACAAGTAACTACAAGAAATGAAGTGGCACCGTGACCAAAGGGGAAACACTTCAATATGTTGTGAGAAACTAGACCCTTACCAGCTCCGTAGGCCACAGCTTCATCTGGATTGATACTCTTGTTGAGCTCCTTTCCATTGAAGAAATCCTGGAGTAGTTTCTGGATTTTAGGGATACGGGTGGAGCCACCAACCAACACGATGTCATGAATCTGCCCTTTGTCCATCTTGGCGTCACGAAGAGACTTCTCCACTGGGTCTAGGGTGCCACGGAAGAGGTCAGCGTTGAGCTCCTCGAAGCGAGCCCTGGTGATCGAGGTGTAGAAGTCAACTCCCTCGTACAGAGAGTCGATCTCGATGCTGGCCTGGGTGCTGGAAGACAGGGTGCGCTTTGCCCTCTCACAAGCCGTGCGCAGACGACGAACAGCCCTCTTGTTGTCGCTGATGTCCTTCTTGTACTTGCGTTTGAACTCTGCGATGAAGTGGTTGACCATGCGGTTGTCAAAGTCCTCCCCACCAAGATGAGTGTCTCCAGCAGTGGACTTGACCTCAAAGATACCATCCTCAATGGTCAAGATGGACACATCGAAAGTGCCACCGCCAAGATCGAAAATGAGAACGTTCCTCTCTGACCCAACCTGGAATTTAATGTGACAGAAGTTAGTGAAGATCATGATGAACGGCCATAATTTGGTCACACACATTACATACTCTGGTGTAACCAGAAGGGTTTTAAGTCCTATTTACCTTCTTGTCCAACCCATAAGCAATTGCAGCTGCTGTTGGTTCGTTGATGATACGCAGAACATTCAGGCCAGAGATGGTACCGGCATCCTTTGTGGCCTGGCGCTGGGAGTCGTTGAAGTAGGCAGGTACTGTGATTACAGCATTGTTGACAGTCTGAAAAGGTATAAACCAACCATTAGAGTGATTCATATCAAAGTTTTGAGCCTTCTTTACTATTAAAACACATTAAAAGCTTAAAAATTACCATTATTTTAAAAGCATTAAAATTACCTTTCCGAGGTAGGCTTCAGCAATTTCCTTCATCTTTGTCAGCACCATGGAGGAAACCTCTTCTGGGTAGAACGACTTTGATTCACCCTTGTACTCAACTTGAACCTTGGGGCGGGTGTTGTCATTGATTACATTAAATGGCCAGTGCTTCATGTCTGACTGCACAACGGTATCGTCAAACCTACGTCCAATCAGTCGTTTGGCGTCTGCAAAACACAGAGAGTTTCTTTAAAAAGAGAAGAAAAACTAATGTGCCTGTACACTCATCTTAGAAATACAGTAACGTCAGTCTAGTGCAATTTGTTCATGTTCATATGAGGTAAAAATTACAGTTAATGACAAGGGCGTTGGGTTAGGATGGACACTGAAGGACTTGATTTTCAGCAGACAGTTCCCTCTTACCAAAGACTGTGTTGGTTGGGTTCATGGCAACCTGATTCTTGGCTGCATCTCCAATCAGCCTCTCAGAATCTGTGAAGGCCACATAGCTGGGTGTGGTCCTGTTGCCCTGGTCGTTGGCAATGATTTCAACTTTGCCATGCTGGAACACACCAACACAGGAGTAGGTGGTCCCAAGATCGATACCAACTGCTGGTCCCTTGGACATGTTTCCTGCATAGAGAAACAACAATAAACTCAATTAGTGACAAATTCTCAATATATTCGGTTTTATCTTAAATTCTCAAATTGATTTTCTCCACTTTAAAATGTTATTTAACTACTTTAATCTTTAAATAATAGTTCCAGTGTATTTTCAAATAAAAGAACGATTAAAACCGCGTTTAATTATTAGTAATAGTCAACAAACTCGATAAATGTTAGCGCTAATAAACCTAAACAATGCTTTAAAAAAAAAAAAAAGGTCCCGTCCAATCACAGCACGTGTTTTGGCCACGTGACAATGACGCATCGAGTCTACAGAACACCGCTAGAGCTAAAAAGGGGGAAGTTGATAAAACGCAACGCCGCATTTACCGTTTAATCAATTAAATAATAATCCTTGACTAGTTCGATTAGAGCCTGATTGAAATTTAAATCGGAGGCTCTTATTGTTTCAAGACGGCTTTTGTTCTTTTAAAAAATGATCAACCGGAAGTCCGTTCAATCCGGGTAGCTTGATAGCGCGTGTTCGAGAACATTCTGGAACGTCTCAGAACACCACCCCCACCCCGGCGAAGAAGCAGCCGTTAACAAATGCACCATCCGAGCCTTTCTGATTACAGCAATAGAACAAGTACACGAATTCCGATCGTCGATACCGTCACCGATCAATCCTCAATCAATCACTAGTTATTTTTCACGTTACTGTAAATATCCCGTTAGCTACTTTGAATGAGGTGACCGCCGACACCGAAGCAAACAAAGACGAATGTGGGAGCGAATGTAACCCGATTGCTATCAGAGGGGGACGTATTCTAACGGTTACTTACCGACTTGATGAACCGAGGTCGACTGGGTGTTGGGTTGGAGTGGACGGCGAGGAGAGACTGGACCTTGCCGGTATGAGAAGGGAAAGGAAGAGGTTGGTTTAACGGACCTTTATATATGGTCGGCACAGCAGCCAATCAGCGTCGAGTCTTTAAGTCTTTCCTCGACAGTCGACCAATGAGGCGTAAGCGTTGTTGGTGACGCCGATGACGACACTTCCGACTTCCCGTTTTGTCGCCTGCATTTCATAATCGCAGTGAATGACCGCATGGACCCGGGCGTTAGCCAGGGCTGGATAGACAACATGTCGTCAGGCAAACGACCTTGTTTCCGGGATTTTATATCAATATTGCTCATTTACGCGTCTAATTAAACGATGGAATGAACTTATACTCTTTTTAAATGGAGGAATTACTAAATACATCAAAGGACAGTCCAGATATGGTTTGTCCAGGGCTAGCGAGTTCACTTCCTGATATTAGAATTTGTTTGTTTTCAACCACTTTGATAGATTAAGGGCAGATTTTGCTTCATCATACCTGTAAAACATCAGTATTTGTAACCTAAAGGCTTTTAGGAAACACATAATCTGAATTACAGTGATACAAGCAATCTGAAATATTCAAAAACCCTTTTATAAATCAGTGTTACTTATTTTTAATTATCTTAACCATGTGTAGATGATCATTAACAAAAAAGATACAAATAATGTGCAAACTTCCTTAAACGCTGCTCGTCCATATTCAAACACAGAATGTTATAGCAAAATATAATTTATTGGTACACAATATGTCCACATTTATACAGCATGTACACAGTACAGTACAGAACTACAGTTATATAAAGCAATTAATGTACAAAGTCCTGCAGATACAGGAAGAAAAAAACAGCTTGGTCTGATGAGTCTGCATTCCTGCTGAGACTGCAGATAGTCTGTTGTCAACAGCGTGAATCCATGGACCCAACCTGCCTCGTGTAAACAGTCCAGGCTGCTGGTGGTTCAATGAGGTTTTCTTGGCACAAGTCGGGCCCCCTTAGCACCAATCACTAATGCATGTCACAACCAATCTGAATATTATTGATATAAATATATTTATTTAAGACCCCAGGTTGTCTAAGGGCTGCCTCCAGCACCACGTAACCATAACGCACCAGGCCACAGAACAAAAGTCAAACTGGTTTTGTGAACATGACAATAAGTTCAGTTGACTCCAGCAGTCTTTGGGATGTGGCAGGATGCAGCATGAATGTGCAGCTCACAAATCTGCAAAAGTGACGTGATGCAATCGTAACATCTAACATCGTATGGAATCCAAGACACCGAGAACTGAGACCAACGGAGAGGCCCAACAAGGTATTAGCATGCTCCTGCTAATAATTCATGAGTAATATTGTATGTGCAGCTAAAAAAAGCTAATGTGTGATGATCTTGTTGACATCATTAATGCTGTTTTATACACAATGCTAGAGTGACGTCTCCTTTATGTCAACTTTGGCTGAAGTCTGTGCTCCGTTTTGACGTGGCAAGGTCTGTTGATCTGATCTGACGCTCTCTGGTAGCGCTGACGTCGTCGTTGGTTCTTCAATAACATACTGTGTGAATGCTGTGTTGAGTGCTGTGAAGGAGAGAGAGAGAGAGAACATTTAACAATCAGTGATTCATGACAGAAACAGATTGCTTCTTCACACAGCAGGCCTGAAGCTGAGCAAAGACACGTCTGTCACCAGAGAACGGTTGAATTTGTCATTCTGATACTCCTTTAGGCCACATTCGCCTGCAATCAGCTCACCTACAATAATAATAATCTAACCTTTACTGATCCCCTTGGGTTCCTTCTTTCTCTGCATTCATCCTATTCAAAGTTAACCTTAACTATACACACTAGGAGCAGTGGGCTGCCGCGGTGCAGCACCCGGGGAGCAGTCAGGGGTTAAGGGTCTTGCTCAAGGGCCCAAAAGTGGCCGCAATGGGGGGTTTGATCCTCTGACCTTCTGATCAGTAGCCCAGGGGCTTAACCTGTTGCGCCACCACTGTCCCTAAACTCTGCTCAAACACTGCACAGCTACTCTACGCTGCACAGTGATAAGTTGTGATTCAAGGTTCTTTATAAGCGCTTTGTGATGACATATGTTGTAAATATGCGCTATATAAATAAAATTGAATTGAACTGATCCTGGAGTAATTCAGTCACAAATGTTTCAACCGGAAACTGATTCTGATACAGGAAGTCCCTCCTTGCAAACCGACAGAACGAAGTGCTGCGGTTTGCTACGTGTGAAACCCCAGAAGGCTGAATCAAGACTGTTGTTTGTGCTTCAGATTTTAAGGTGGAAATTGTGTCTTCCAGCATTAAAAAAGACTTTAGCAGAGGGGTTCTTTATATGTAAATATGGGCAAAGTGACCTTTATTCTCTAGGTAGCAAGTTAAAAGCTCCCTCCACTCTAACCACGCTTCACTAAGCTGTGAAATTCATTCCCCAAAGCTAAAAGTTGCATGAAATTTGAACCCAAAGCACAAAATGATCAACTCACAAAGCATGTCACATGAGCAGGGGCGTGTTCTTCACTACATTTGGCAAATAAAGGAACTGCTAAATTATCTACGTACCTCTTTTCCTTTGCGCTTGCAGGCCTTTCTCCTCCTGGCTCGATTTGGACTTGCTGCTCTCCTCTGACGGATCAGAGTCTTCATTCTCTGTAACAATAAAAACTGTCATATGACTTTTTTAGAACAATACATTTGATGAAGATATGTTTCCTGGTTGTTATAGCACTTTCGAGCCAATTCGAACGCGTGGATTTGAAAAGATATTGCCGTGCCTAAAACGGGGTCTGCTTACCTCTCTTCCAGGCCAAATGCGCTCTCCTCAGCTTGATTGCAAAGAAGATAACAACCACGAGAAGGCCAAAGATGAGGCACGTCACCAGGAGGACCAGTAAGGTTGAATTATTCTCATGTCCTTTTTGCATATTTACATCAGAGCTCCCTGGGGACGGATAGAAATGCAAACCTTAGTGTGCACAGGGGACGTCAACAGCATTTTAATAGTGGAAAAGCTGTGTATTAGTCTCATCCACGTATGGTTCATAGTGTGAATTTACCTGTTCTCTCCGTACTGTTAGAGGAGGTGATGTTTTCTGTTGTATTAGAGACAGATATCCAGCCTATAGAGAATAATGTAGAAAGCAGAGACAAAGTCAACCCTCTATTCTGATGAATCAACTCAATTGCAGTTGCCCAGAATTGTCACTAGATGGCGTCAGACGGACATCTTTCAACAACATACAGTGGATCTTACAGTACAGAGGTTTCATACCTGTGGTTGTCTCGCTGGCGGTGTCATTGCTCACCCTGGTTGAACCTTGCGATACAGAGGTTTGTAAGCCATCTACAAAAAAAAAAGAGAGAAGATATTCTGATGATTAAAGCTGATCGGAAAACAGAAACCAGAAAAGTTTTTGAAAGGGTAAAAAGGAAGACAAGCAGATGAGCCGCCGTGCTCTGTATAACTTGAAAGATAGATAGATAGATAGATAGATAGATAGATAGATAGATAGATAGATAGATAGATAGATAGATAGA
>OMNN01064037.1:0-15956 GCA_900302755.1 Chromis chromis
TGTTAAATTGTTATGTAACTAACATAAAGAATGTATAGCTAAAATTAGCTTGAAATGTGGCTTAATAAATCAAAGGACTGACAAAAGTGAATCAGCAACTATCTCCATAACTGATTAATTGCTTAATTGATTCAACATTTAATGGCTAAAGCTTCCTTAGATGTGAGGATGCTCTGCTTTTCTTTATATATGAAGTAACTTTAACTGAATAAGTTGGGGATTTGAGCTTTTTAAAACAAGAACAACAAAACTTAAAGGTATGACTTTGAAGAGATCACTTTGGGTTCAGGGTAAATAATGACGCGCATTTCTCATTGCTTATTGATGTGTTAATCAAGAAAACTAGTAAACTAAAACATTAGTTGCAACGCTATAAAATAGTTCAAACAGTAAAATGCTGGTTCAATTTGAATGTTTCTGTAAAAATAATAATCTAAGCTTCAAAGGGGCCATTTCTTTCTGCTTTGAGGATTTTTACTTCTAATGCTTTTGTTATTTTTTTATATGGACTTTTTAATCAGCACTTTTAGACTTTCACTGGAATATTTGTACTTGTTCTGGAGTAAATACTACAAAATTTCAAGTGTAAGGTGCCTTTCTAAAGATCCCCATGAATCCTTCAATGTTTAAAATTTGCAGAACAACACCAGAGACACCTGTGGCATAAAGAAGAACAGCTTTACATAAACATAACATGACTCTCAGTTTGTCAAATAATCATGCTCTAATGGCTAATCCCAGCCAGGTATTTGTGTATGTTTTGTTGTTGTGTAATACAGTGAAGCATTCGAGCACATACTCTAAACCTGATGGAAAAATCGCAGTGACTCACTCATGTTTGCATAATCAGTCGACAGCGAATTGTCGTTCATAAGCAAAAAAGAAAAAAAAGTCAAATTAATTCCTGAAACATGTTACATCATAGTGTCCTGCTGCTCTCCTGTGAAAGGCTACACTGAAAGGCCGCACCGACAGATGGGTTCTGTCTATTGAAACGAACCTGAATGAAAATGCAGAGGGCCCGGCGACTCGCTTTGTCTGCAAAGCACCTTTACAATTATTCTTTTCTCCCCTTTCTTCTTTCTTTGGTCTTTATGCTGTGACATATCCGCCGTGGAAGGGGAGTTCAAGAACACAGTCGTGAAGAGGAGAAAATGCTGTGTATTGTTTTTGGAAATTAAAACACGTTGCTCATGCCTGAACTGATCCAATCAAGGAAAGTCTGATCATAGTCTGATAAATCATGTTATTAGTTATTTTTGTGCTATGAAGTACTCATTTTTGAGCTATTAGATAATCACCAGACGATTCTGAATTCACTTAAGGTCAGACAATGCATTCAGTTATGTATCAAAAGCTGGAATAATTGCCTTCTACAGTCTCCCCACAGACTTTATGCACTGTGGGCCCTCTAGTGGTCACTGCAGGGCCAGTAATACAGCACATCTGAGTCTGGTCAAACCTAAATCAGAGGAAAGCAATTACTGAAATCACACTTCTGAGACCCTCAGGGTTCCAGTGCGATGAGTGTGACACCGTTTCCTCACATCAGCAAAAGGAAAAAGGTTATTTCTTCATGATTTCATCAGATATCCTGGCTTTTAGATCAAAGGGAGCCAACTGACCGACAAAAGTCCAGTCACTTCCAATCACGAGAATCACTATAATGTGTGTTTTCATGAACAAATGTGAACAGAAATCAAAGCAAGGACTCACAGTGCTTCTTTTACAGCTGCAGCTTTGATCACTGTTTGGGCGTTGAAGGCAGATTAATATCAAAGGTTGTAGGACTTTTTCTACATTATTTCCAACTTTAATGGGGATTACTTTTTCTAAAACAAGCTATTTGTTCAATTTGTGGTAGATGAGGATAGTGATTACAGTTATATTCCATCCATTATGGTGGCAAACCAACAGAGAATGATACTGTAAAAATTAAATAAATCATCCATACAGGGAATTCATGGATTATATACCTGAAACATCACCCTGAGGACCACCTCCATATTATGGACTGCTGTTAGTGGCAGCAAGTGACCCCTACCAACGGGTCTCAGCATCATGTAGTGTGATTTATCCCTGTCTGTGGAGGATGGAGGGGTGTGCGCATGCGCTGGAGTTCCACTAACCACATGCGTTTGGATCAGGGATGCGTCAATTGCGCGGAGATGGAGAGAGCAGGAGAGGAAGTAGGACAGTTATACCTCCACAATAAGGCTCAGATCAGCGTCCAATACTGGCGAAGCATATATGGATGAAAGATGCATTCATTTATTTATAAATTATATATATAAATAAAAACAGAATGTGAAGCTTCTAACATCAGGTATAGTGGAAATTGATAATTAGGTGTTTAAAAATTAATCTGATGGTTGTACAGGTGCAGTCATTACATTCATTAGGTTTCTTCTTACATTTTACAAGTCCAAATAAGGATGCCACAGGTTTTTATTTCGCAAAATAATTTTTATCTAATAATGTTTTGCCCACTTTTGCACCATTACCAGTGATAAAACGGGGAGTATGTACTCGGAAGTTTTATTTTGAAGGTCTAACCGGAAGCGGCGCAAGTCACGGCGGCTAACTTGACCTCGCTCCGAATCACGACGTTGATCCAGCAGCGGCCGCTGAGCATCAGAGCGCTGATCCTCCTCTGTGTGTGTGTGTCGGGGAGGCGTGCGGCGTGTTGTCACTGATTCACTGAACGCTCGCTCGTTTTGTGTGTGTGTGTGTTGTGTTGTGTATCTTTTTTATTTTTTCCGCCCAACTCCCAGCAGGAAAGACAAGCTCTCGGGCTCAGACCCAACATGGGTTAGAGAAAGAGAAAAAAAAAGAGCCACCTATGGATTATCCACTTTGTGCACTTCGGCGAGGATGATGGAGGAGGAAGAGGGGGGGAGGACATGGACTTGTTTTCGCGGAGACATCCTGACAAAGACGGGGACTGAGAGGGAGTAGAGACCCCCGATAGGATCCGCTGCCTCTCTCTCTCTCTCACTCTCTCTCTTTCGCTTTGCATCTTTTATTTTTTATTGTTTTATTTTGTTATTTCCTCCCCCCGCGTGTGTGTTCGAGACAGAAATGTTTGCAGAATTGCTGTGCGGCGCCGTGGCTCTGGTCCTGTATGTCAACACTCTGGGCGCCGATTTCTGCTACGATGACAGGTACTTTGAATGAAATGACATCCACACTCATGCTGCTAACACAAGGCTTGTGTCACCTCAGATCTATTGTGCACAGGATTCACGATAAGGCTTCATTCCTGCAGCCCTCATTGCATCACAGCTGAGTTAAGACAACTTGCAAATGTGCTTGAAGCCAGGTATCAGGTGTCAGCAGAGTGGAATCTCAGTGCAACTGTTTTGAAAATCCCTCCACACGTGTTAAATGACAACAACCCTGCAGCTGTCTTGCACAAAAATCCCTCATCTTCTTGCAGCATTCCTTTAACCACATCTCTCCAGGATCACTATAGGTTGGAGTTAGTAAATAGACTTGCACGCCTCAAGTGTTGCAGTCTCCAGAGTCTGGACTTTGCTCAAAAGTAAAGGAAGTAATTGATCTCTGGAGGGAGAAGCACGCTCTCTTCGCTCCGCAGCAAACTTGTGCATCCCAGGGAAAGTTAGAGCAGAAGTATTTTGGTGTTAACCTACTTAAAAAACAGGCAAAGTTGTCACCCACACCCGCTCGAGACCCATCAGTGCATGGGTTGAGCGGGCTGCAGCGCGGGGTAATGCATTACTCATAGCTGGCCTTTTGATATTTGATGGCTGAATGGTTGTCAGTGCCTCGGGCTTTTTATTCACCATCCATGCCTTGATGTAGGTCAGAGGCATCAACATTTTTTTTCCACCCCCTCTTCCTTCCATCGCTATATCATCTTCCTATCATCATTATTAATAATCAGCCAATATTTATAGATATGAGGCTCGAACTCTCAACTGAATATTGTGCTTTTATTTGTGTTTTGCAGCAGCAGGTTGTGTATTTACGGCTGCAGCTATTAACACACCCAGCTTAGTGAACACTCAACTAGTGGTGCGTTTCCTGTGCAAAAAAACTCCACTCACTGCTCTGTATATCACTTCACTTCTCACCCAAGGCCCCTTTTTTCCTGAAAGTCTGACACTTTTCTTGCAGTTGTTGTTGCACTTTGCGCTTAGGTCAGGTGATTCAGGCGCTCCTGTGCAAGAGAGATGGTGGTCCGCGTCCATAAAGCTGTCAGGGAGTGGCGGAGCTGTGTGGAGAGGTGAGAGGCTACCTCTGCTGCTGCTGCTGCTGCTGGATAGCCTCGAGTCTCCCAAGTTTGAATGCAACACAGGAAGCCAAACCATTCTGTGAGCTGATGTTAACACAATGTTATTTATTATCATGCAAGTTTTCATCCAAGTTATTCCAAGCTCCTTATGAAACAGATAAACGACAGAGGATTTTTGAAAACAGATTTTCTCTGACGCACCCTGTCTCTTGATGTGCTTTTTCATTGCGGGGCTATCTGTCATGTGGTGTTATCTGTTTTTTACCACCATGTGTTCGGGCTTGCGATTAGCAGACGTTACCAAATACCAAATGTGTGACGGCGATAAATCAAACCACGAGCTTGTCATTACCAAACACCCTGCAGCCTGTAAATTAGATTTATTTTAACTGTGAAATCTGACAGTAATTTATGGATCATTCAGATCAGAGGATGATTTTCATAAAAGGACACCAGCATCACAGAGTATAAGGCTTCGAATGCAAAGATCAGTAACTGATGTCTTATTTAGTGTGCATTCATTAAAAAAAAAAAAAAAACTGCCTTCCATTGAATATTTATGATAAATTGTCGTGAAGGAAACAAATATGGATGTTTTGTCACAGTGCAACATTGATTCTCGCCTGTGAAAAGACAGATTGTGTTTGAGCTCTCCTCCTGGCTGCGAAACTAACGCGCACACTCAACTCAGCCAGTGATTTGAAGTTAAAGTCCAAGATTGCGCTGTGTGTGTGTTTGGGTGTGTGTCAGATGGCTCGAGGCTGCGAAGCTGGCATAAAAAATACACCTGAGATTTTTGCAATCGATTGGCTGATGGTCTCAGGCTGGGAGCGGAATACTGCATAATTTGTTGCTTTTTTTTCTGTTTATTAAAGGAGTGTTAAAAGATGTCCTTTCAGTCACATAGTTCTTACTGAATGTGTGTTCAGTGGTTACACATTAATTTGAGCAAACATATGTAGTCACCAAGGCCATTAGGAGTCCATATTATGGGGGGAAAAAACGAGTTTACACGTGTTATTGAATTTTTATCCTCCAGGCTGAGAAACATAATTCCACGCAAGGCAGTTTTCTGACCCCGCAGTCAGTCACAGCCCCTCCCTCGATAAAAATGACAGCCAGGAAGAGTGACCTGTTCCGCAGTGCCAAATTGCCCCGGGGGGGCTTTTCCTCTCCCTCCCCTGGACGCACTCATCATTAACACATACACAGCTTTGACACCTGCACTGGAAAATGGGAATCATACGTCATGTAGCTCATATCTCTGCTGCTGTAATCTGCAGTTAGGACTGAGTGAAGGAATGGGGGGAGCTCAGATAAATGTCAGAGGAGAATTACTGGTGCAATATTCTGTGACTTCCCGCAAACCTGCACCAGCAAGCTTGCAACCTAACAGAAAACATCTAATGAGTGGCTTGTTTGCAGGTGGCTAACTTTCAATTTTTTGAATTAAAAATGACCTTTTGGGCTGCAGGTTAATCGAGGTAAAAATGCAGGAAGCGAGGCCAGAAGTGTAGCCGCTTTCTCCATTTAACAGCCGAAAACACTGAACTGTTTTCAAGGTATATTTCCGCTCCACCCACACACACCCTGGTTTTTATGGATTATCGTCTCGCTGTCAGGGAGCCTGATGGATGTGATGAACTGCACCCACACCTCGTTCCTCTGCCTTCGCGTGGCGTCGGGACGGTTTGACTGCGTGAGGATGTGTGAAGGTTGTGGGTCACGCTGAAGGACGCAGCCTCCCTGGGCATGGCCCGGTGATTTATGACGCTCAGACGGTCGGTAAAGGCGAGTCGCCGCTCTGCTCCGCGTGCCTAAAGCTTTATTAGAGAAGTCGGGATCGAGGGCAGAACCCGAAAACACTTTAGGTTAGGTTCCATGATGGCAGAGTAGCCACACGCTGCTTTGGGTGGTGACTCATGTTGTTTAATGATCGTGCCAATGCGGTTATGGAAAAAATCGGTAGTGCATCTTTGTTTTTTTCCATTTTTTTGTTGTTGTTTTTGCTGAATTTTAGTCAGTAGTTGTTAAGTTAGTCTCTTAAATGTACGTGTACTCAAAGATGCACAGACAAACAAAAAGTAGACCCTATGCAGTCCTATAAACAGTGCGTCTAGAAGCATAATGCTAGGCTGCGTATAGCTCTGTGTGGTCCGTCTGTGTTCGACTACCTGTCTTGACGTGGACTTGTCTGCACCCATGACTGCCTCTGATTTGGCACCGTGTGTCAGTGCAGTGATCTGGAACCCTCCTCTCGTAGCCTATACTGTAGGACTGGCTGGTTAGCGTTGCGGTTATGTTGAGGGCCCAAGGGCGGCAACCCAGCAGTCTGAGTATCTCCACTTTTTTTCCCCAGTCAGGCTTTCTCTGTCTGCGCCCTGTAATTACCGTCCTGCCTGCAGAGAGGGACTCACGACATGGTTTTCGTGGATGTAGCTGCTCCGCATCTTGCTGCTCTCTCTCTCTGTCTCTTTTTTCCCTGTCTGCCTTCCCTTCCACTACCCCCCAAAGCCTTTCAGGCCTCCAGCTCCCACCATCCAGTGCCTCCAGATGGTCCCGTTTGGTGAGCAGTTTAGGGTTTTTTTCTCCCTTTACCAGTTTGAAGGGGAAACGTTTGAAGTGGATTCAATTGGAGGATGTTGTGATTGGTTTGTAGTTGCCAGGATGGAGACATCAAAGTTCCCCATGACACAGACGGTGCATAATAAGAGTCAGCGAAGATGGACTCATCACAAAATAACATACATTCATATAAGTCGCTATAATCAATATTTGGCTTTGTTTTGTGGTGACAAACCCACAAAAAATTATCACTGGGCTCTGCTGATTCCCAATAATTTACGCAGCTTTGCAGATTTTTTTAAATTTTTTTTTTTTACGTCAATGCATTTCAGCATGTATTTGTTTTCAAATCAAAAAGCTTTCAAAGCCACTTTGTTACTTTTCCAACACCAAATGACAGACAGACTAAGTAATCCACTAAGTTGTGCACCATTTAGCAACAAAAAACCCTTTTTTTCTGGTCCAATTTGGAGTTAAATCTGCCACGCGGCTAAAAAATTACTCCCATGTGAATGTTAATGTTTTGTATTGGTGTAAATAGGCGGTGGCAATGCTTTAACCAAGTTTGTTCTATTTTGGAAAAAAAATATTGTTGTTTCAGGTTCAGATGCCAAATTAAAAATACAAACAGATGATCAAAGAGACATGTGCAACGTGGAAGCGGCTTTGTTCAATGTGTGATGATGAGTCTGGAGGAACCTTTGCATTTCCTCCATCAGACCACCAGGAGTTACAACCTGTTGGCAAGAGAGGAAGGAGATGTGTGGGAGGCAGCCTGCCCAATGTTGTTGGCCCCACACTTTCTCCAATAGATATTTTCAGTCGGGGGGGAAAAGAGTGTGTTTCTGATTTCTGAGCATCATTTACAGATTAAACACATTTGCTCATTGCCAAGTTGACACTGTTCACATTCCAGGCGTAGTAGCTGCCAACGTTTAATGAATGTGAAAAGTTCTTACGAAACTTTGTTCCAATTTCGCTCTCGTTTTTCTTTCGCGATGCCTAAGGATCACAGAAACTTGACAGAAAATCAATGAAAGAAAACAGAAAATAGATTGGATTTGGCCTCCAGTGCGAGCATCTTTACTTAAGCCACACCAGCCCGGAAAGATTAACTGAGTTTTAACCACGGATAGATTGGATCTCCATTTTCCAAAGCGCTCATTTTCCGACAGATAGCCAGCGAGGGCAGAAACAGTTATTTTCACCCTCGCCACAATTGCAAGATAAGCTAGCCTGGCAGAAATGCATTTGTTTCTAAAAATACCATTAATGAGGGGGTTCTGATGTGTTTGAGTTTCTTCCCTCACCAGCAAAACCCCATAGAGTTACTTGAAGCATCTTGGATGGAGTGAGTTCATATTTAGGTTAATAGGAAACAGCTGACTAGATACGATGCTCCTCTCTCTCCTCCACGCTGTCATCAGGCCCAGAAAGAGACTACATTATACTGCATCATGGTTGCTGAGTTTTACCTCCTAAAGTTTTAAGTTTTAAAAAATGCTGACCTTTGCGCTGCTTTCCCTGCGGTGAGGGTAGACGGGAGAAATCTGAAATACCTGTATACTTGGAAAATGTACAACAGAGATTAAACTTGAGAACGTGTTTTATTGGTGTGCTTCCTAACATGCAAAAAGCATGGAAACACACACATTGCAGAGAAACGTTGCATTCCTGTTGCCTTACTGGGGACTTCCTTTTCCCTACCTATCCATTCTGGCCTACCGGATCGCTTCTCAGACTGCTGTGTGTATAAAGGCCAGTTCATGCTTTCCATGTCTGCGAGGATCTGCGTGTCAGCATGCCACTGATTTTTATCATCTGCCCAAGTCTGCGAGAGCCCGTGCGTACTCCTCGTCGAACGTCCGCCGCGCAACCCAAAATTTGCGACCGCGCGGTCTGTATGCAACTGCACGTGTGCCAGGAAAAATAAAATGCGTGCTTGTTTGAGGAGAGGTTGCGTGAGGAGATTTGCCGTTATCTGCACATTTATGGTTTGTCATTAAAACAGTAGTTACTGTAGTCACCTTTGGAGGCGCTTGTGATTTTTGACATGCTTTCCGTCGACGGTGCCCAAACACAGTGGGAAATTCCAAATTCTCCAGAAGCCCAGTGCTATGTCCGCCCGCTGTGCTTGGGATGGGAACAAAATGCAGCTGCTGGCTATTCCACAGTGCTTGGCACACCTTCGGAATAATCACTGACACGGTGCTATACTTTGCTGCTGTATCCTGTAAAAAGCGCTGTAAAAGGCAGCCTTTCAGAAACATCCACAGGAGCCCTGTGTGTGTTTTTCTCTATTAGGTGTGATGTATCTACACGGCAGACTGATGTGTGATCTTTTTTGTTGTAATAACGGAAACATGTTTGCATCAGCCGAGTTCAAAGCCTGCATCTGTCATTGCACACAGACGTGGAAACCATGAATTTGCCTTAAGAATGAGAAGGCAGCATCCAGTGCATGATCAATGTATTGATGGATAAGACCATGCTGCTCTCAGGCTTCTCTGTCCAGCAGACCTCTCACTGTTTTTGCAATTTAAAGAAAGTCTTTCTCTGTAGGAACTCTGGAAATATTGCTTATTTTCCCCCCACAATATGTTGCATGACTTTCTGCAAATTAGCAGGTCAATGTAGCAGCCAGTACTACATTATCAGACAATTAACAAGGAGTTAGGGTGCAGAAATGCAAAATATATGTTTTAAAATTACAATAAAAAGACAATGGAGAAAGCTGTGTTGAATCTGACTGTACTGAAATACCAGGCAGGTCCCCAGAGGTTGAACCCTGCTGACTTTGGTGATCTTTTAAACACTCTAGTGCCACCTAATGTCAGTATTTGTGGATAAGAGTCAAATATGTATAGTTTCCATTGCTGTGAAAATCTGCAATACTAATAACATTTCCATCATTTTACTCGACAGCTGCACTGTGGAGCTAATTAGCAAATGTTGGCATGGTAACGCACTTACATGAGATGGTGACCATAGCAAACATTAAACCTGTTTTACTTCGGTATGCATTGCTGTTGCCACTGTCACTGTGAGCATGCTGTTATGCTGACATTAACTCAAGGCATTGCTGTGCAGCCTCCTGGTGCTGCTAACAAGACTGTAAACTCTTGCTTTTTAACGGTGAAATGTCTGTTCGTGCTATGATAACACACCGACTTTTGATTTTTCCAGCTATGAAGCCAACCAACAGGGTATTTATTCACGAATCTAGTACATAGTATGCTACTACTACTCAAATAAGCACTTTAAACGTTATTCTGCCTAAACCTGCTTAGTGTGTGAACAGTAGCAGGCTATAATGCTGAGCATGGTGGTACCAGCAAAGCTACCGTCTAAATTTTTTCACTTAATCACAGTAATCCTGACTGACATTTTACACAGGGAACATGCACCTTCAACACTATCGGACACACATAACCTCCGCGTCCAGATGGTGTCTAGACTTTTTGAGAAACGTGATACATACAGGACTCTTGAAACCCTACAATAGTTGATGTGCAATCGATCACACGGTGCTGTCTGCTGCTGAGCATGTGTGGTAGGGTGCAGCAAGCCGAGTCAACAATCAGCGACAATGGCCGTCATTTTTGATATTCGGCGCTGGTGGACCATTGGTTTAACCGCGGGGTCGAAAGCTGATCATAAGCAGTCGCCATGCCCACCAGTTTCTTGAAAGCCCTCACTGTGCTCTGGCCGGGCCAGAGCAAGCTGCTTTTAAAGCTGCATTAATCAGGCTCTGATGCTTTGTAATCACCCGACTGGTATGCAGCGGGATGAGAAATGGGCCATATGTAGCTGTCGGGTTAGCTGCCCGGTGTCAGATTGAGGCATTAGAGATTGTCTCCGCTGCACTGCACAAGATGTTAACCTTAGTCCTCTCAGTGCTCCTTGCCTGGCTATTTAATTAAAAGCCAACAGATTATCTCTCTTAATACATCATGTGGTTAAAGCAGCACACACGCAGAGACAGACAGTATACTGCAGACTGTCAAAAGCACACGCAGAGAGACAATAATTGCCTTAAATGGGAATGACGTGCAATGCCAGACAGAATCATCCGACAAGCAAATCCGTCACATGGTCAGTTTTGTGTGGCAGACGTTCAACACAACTATTCAATAATGTGAGAAAGGCGTCGAAGCTGCCAAGGAATACACCGAGTTAAAATAATGGCTCAAGTGCAACAATATGAGATTGGTTCGATTTTTAATCAAATAACGCGATGCATGTGGTTGTGTATTGATTGGTAAACTCTGGCTATAGGTTATGCTGCCGTCATTAGACATGGGTCTCAACTGATTTGACTCTGTTGGGCTAAGTTGTTAATGGGTCTAGACAAGGGTTTGGATTTCCAGGGCTAATGCTGGCTGATGGCTCTTAAGCTGTGGCCACTCTCAGGCTCTTGGCCCTCTTCATATTAATGGGATTAACAGCACTGTGGATGAGAGGGAGCACGACGTGTAAGCAGAGAACCCCAAGCCATTAGAAACAAAAACTCCCCTGTCCCCCATATCCAACAGGGATGCCATAGTTTGCCCTTTTCAGTGAGGAAGAGGAGAAGGCCCCCCTTTTTTTCTCTTTGCCCCTCCATCTCGGTGGCTTTATTCTCTGTCAAGGAGCACTGGCTCATTTCGATAAGGTTATGACACAAGTTGGCCAGTTTGGAGGCAGCGCCTTTGTTCATTGTGAGAAGAAGGGTTTGTGTGGTCCCTCTGTTCTCCCTGGACTCAGTGAGGGAGGCCATTTGTCGCCAAATAGAGGGGAATTAATCCCTGGTTGTGTTGGCCTGTTGTTTATGAAGCACAAAGAAGCAAGACCTCAGTGTTCACTGTTTGAACAGAGCAGAAAAGTGCTGCAGCATTGCGGACCAAACCTGTCAGAATCAATTGGGTAAATTCATTACGGTCGTACGTGCTCTGGTACGTGCTCTCAAAGCCCTGGCTCTGTTTTTTATGTGGTGAGACACAGGAACGAGGTCAGGAGGACTCACAGTGAGTGAGCTCACTGAAGCCTAATTGTATTATGAATATGCCAGCTCAATTAGTTAATTTTGGGTGGCCTGGTTCTATCTGTAGGGAGATCATGTGTCAGTCAAGGCGCTTGGTTTCCAGACTGGAAATATGCTCA
This sequence comes from Chromis chromis, assembly GCA_900302755.1. NCBI lineage: Eukaryota > Metazoa > Chordata > Actinopteri > Pomacentridae > Chromis > Chromis chromis. The sequence goes on from OMNN01064037.1 coordinate 11,966, forward strand.
AAGTTGCCAAAGCTGACAGGTTGGTTGATATTTTTTAATTTGTAATTGGTACATTTATGGTCCTGTTATGTGCAAGCCATATTTTAGTATTTAAAAAAAACCCTATATATACTTCAGTTAAATAAAGGGTGAAGGATTTGCTGTTTTTGAGAGTGGATTTGACGGTTGTAAAGTAACCCCATTTGCTGCATTCATATTCTGAAGTCTGGCGGTGTACCGCTGCAGTGCTCAACCGTTCTACCCGGCTGATCGGCCCCACATTATATCTTTAAAATCTAAGGGAAAGTTTCTCCTTCTGTTTCATTTCCTTGTGTTTGCAGATAGTGCCGTCTGGTCGGTTATTGCTGCTGGCAGCCTATTGTTTGCATTAAAGTGCAACAGAAGCAGCAGCATGTGGAAGAACCTCCGCTGGGGAAAACAGAGCGCCTTTTTAACACAGTAGCCGACGAAATGAAATGTCCGACACTGGCCTAAATCTCGTTGCCCGGGACAACTGGGCAAGTGCTACTGTTGATCCCGTGGGGGGGGAGACAGACTTAGTAAGCCACCAGTGACAACAAGTTCAGTTCAGGGTATATAGTCGTTACACGGTTGAGATTTTTCTCCGCTTCTTGTCAGGTTCAGGTTCACTCCGTAAAGGAAAGTGTTAAGACGTTCCCTGACTCGTGTTATTATTGTGGTTTTAATGGTTTTCACATATGATTACAGTATCTGGTGTTTCCTAAGTGTGGTAAGTGAGTCAGATGCAGAACAGTAGGGCCTGTGGTCTGGCCGGTTCAGCCGCTGTGGGTAACCTGCTGCTCCCTTTAGGCCTGTAACACTGGGACACAAATGAAGATGTGCCCCTTGAGGCTTTTATTCTAATTCTGTGTGTTCTCCCGTACTGAGTTGAGGTAGCTGCAGAGAGAGAGAGCGAGAGAGAGAGAGACAGGAGACATTACTGTATACTTCAGATGAGGGAAAGGAAATCAGGGGGGACTGGTCATTTGTGCATCGCTGCACACTTTTTTCTATTTTTGTGGACAGACGAGCTGACAGAGCAAATTGAAGACTGAATTCTTGTGGATCCGAAGAGTCCCAGCTGCAGGAGCCGCCTCCTCCCTCTCCCTTCCCTCACTTCCTACCTCTTACCAGACCACAGCAGCGGAGGAAGCACATCTTTTCACAAGCTGCCTCTAATTGATACTGTCGAGCCCTGGGAACCCAAGAGCGTGGCTTTAGTGCTCTGCAAAATGCACGCGGAGCACAACAGCCCTGCAGCATGCCACCCTCTGGGACACCACAGGTTATTTACAACCAGACAGCCGCTCTGGTGTCCAGGCTCACGTATAGTTTCATTTAAGTAAATTTGGAAAAAAAAGACCAAAAAAACTGCACTTGGATGTGACCCTTGCCAAGCCTTTCATCAAATAGCTACACTGGGAAGAGGGCAGGAGTTGAATCCAATCCAGAGCTGTAATCTCAGCCTTAGGGGGCTTTTCACTAAATGCTTGTGTGGGATCTGAAAGAATGAAACCAGATATATATATGTAGGATGAATTCTTACACTTGGTACTGGCTTTTTTTCCCGCTACTGTTTGCTTTTCACCGCTTGCAGAGTATTCCGACTTGTTTTATGTAAATAATCATGTTTAGAATTAATCACAGATTTGTGGCTGTATATATATTTTATATGTGTTTGTTGGGAGCAGCGTATGTGGCATCGCCGAATCCAATCAAATGTGGTGTAAATTGACTGCTTCTAATGTAGCTTGTCATAGCTCGGTGCGGCAGACGAGTCTGACATCCCTCCAGATGGAGAACAGCTTGTGTTGTATTGTATTTCACACACAGAGCCAACACTCTCGTTCGCTCGCTTTCCCTCTTTCTCCCTCTCCCCCTCCGTCATCATGAATAAAGTCAAACCGGTGACTGATTGATGGGATCGTGATTGTTTACAGGCTTGATTTCAGCGGTTTATTTTGGCTGAGCGCTGACCCTCGGTATCCGCCGCTGCCGTGTTTTCTCCTCATCTTTGACCTTTTTACATGTGCGACTTTCCCCCCCTTTCTGGCTGTTCAGCCAAGTTGAGCTCTTCCTCTTCGTCAGGATGATGGATACACACAATCGGCGCTGGTTTATTTTTCGTCCGAAAAGGAAGTTTAGGTTGGGAGAAAGTGCGCGCGACTGCTTTCTTTCTTCTTCTTTTTTTCTTCACCGACCCCGCTGAGGTTTGAGGATCTGGAGAGAAGCTCCGTCAGCTGCTCTGACAGGATAATGAGATTTCTTAAATGTGCTCTCAAGAGAAATAAATTCCTAATCTGAGATAGAGTATGCAGAAGAGAAAGGAGAGGAACTGGCGAGAAAGAAAGGAAGATAGAGTCGCATGGCACTAGATGGAAGTCTGATTGTTTAAGTGTGGCTCTAAAGGCCTGGAGGCTATCTGTTTCAGTCAGCACACGTGTTGTCCTGACTATGAACTCCAGCTGCGTAGGCCCTTACAACGTTTACCTGATGAGATCTTAAGAAGGTCCAAAACCGCACTAGATTCCCCCAAGCGGCTCCTCTGAACGTGTCCGGCATTTACAGTAGACACATTTCTCCGCGCCACATGGTAGAAACATCAGCGGCTGTTTTAATTAGGAAGCAGTTTAAAGGGAAATCCATCCTTGGCGCTGCTGGCTTTGTTTTCATTTGTGTGACTGACTGCTGGGGTCCCAGATGAAGAGCCCCTTACCCCCAGACATGTCTATTCAAACAAACCATCACTCAGAAATCTCGAACCGTCTTCCCGTCTGCCAAAAATATGTTAACCTTAGCAAATCTTTCAGCCTCACGGTCGAGTTTAATCTCTTATTTTTGGAGAAACAAGCTCCATTATCTTGCACCATGAGGAGACTGACGGTTATATCAAGAAGACTTCTCGAGGCGAGATGATTTCTGTCCGGGAAGGAGTTAAATTATCTCGCCCCTGTTGGCAGATTTCCTTCACTTGTGTAAAGAAAAATACATTATCAGCACTAAACACTAGATTAAACGACTCGCGCGGCACTCTCCCTGCCTTCGCTGCTCATTTAGCACCACTCTGAAACATTTGCTAATGCAGTGCGCCCATCACTCCGCATGATTGATGGGGCTGGCGACTCTCCCACATGACAGCTGAAGCAAAGCAGGCACGCCTCAGGTAGGATCCTCGTGAGCTCGCCCCGTTCCCTCGAGACCCGTCGGCCCCCGTCCCTCTGCTGAGAATAGACCTTGATTGGCGCTGCTATTATGTCAGCTCCTAAACAGCATGTCCTGAAGCTCTTATTCTCATTCTCCTCAGGAGCTAGCAGCAGCTCATTGAGAGGTTATTGATTTTTAGCGCAGGAATAATCCACCATAGTTTCCCTGCGAGCACACAGATGGCTGGTCCTGATTAGGTGAATAAGGATTTCATTTATTTCTTCCTGCAACCCTTGCATAGCCCATTCATTCATTCAATGAAGTGTAAGCCTATAATGGAAAATGAATGACTTATGTGTATAGAGCCTGGAGTGTCTCAGCAGTATACAGTTTTTATGTAATATACACTGATCAGCCACAACATTATGACCACTGACAGGTGAATAACATTGATCATATTGGTACTATGTGGTGTTCTGCTGGAAAACCTTGGATTTTGGCATCCGTGTTGATGAGACTCATGCAAATGGCAATCCTAAATGTCACTGGCCTACACCTGCAGGAAAATGCACCCCACCACATGGCAAAAACATCAAACAATCAGGAACATCTTGCGGAACATGACAATGGCCCATGATGTTGATTTGACCTCCAAATTTCCTAGACCCCATTCTGATCAAGCATCAACAGGATGCAGTGGAACAAGTTTGATTGACAGAGGCCCCACTGCACAAGCCAGAGCACCCAAAGGATCCACTGCCAGTGTCCTGGTGCCAGACCCCATAGGACACCCTGAGAGGTCCTCTTGTCCATGTCCAATGGTCCAGAGCATTTTTGACCACATAAG
>OMNN01064038.1:0-10449 GCA_900302755.1 Chromis chromis
GGTGTGGAGCTAAACATCCTGGTGTGGAGCTAAACGTCATGGTGTGGAGCTAAACATCATGGTGTGGAGCTAAACGTCCTGGTGTGGAGCTAAACGTCCTGGTGTGGAGCTAAACCTCCTGGTGTGGAGCTAAACATCCTGGTGTGGAGCTAAACGTCATGGTGTGGAGCTAAACCTCCTGGTGTGGAGCTAAACATCCTGGTGTGGAGCTAAACGTCATGGTGTGGAGCTAAACGTCATGGTGTGGGGCTAAACGTCATGGTGTGGAGCTAAACGTCATGGTGTGGAGCTAAACGTCATGGTGTGGAGCTAAACGTCATGGTGTGGAGCTAAACGTCATGGTGTGGAGCTAAACGTCATGGTGTGGAGCTAAACGTCATGGTGTGGAGCTAAACGTCATGGTGTGGAGCTATCCTGGTGTGGTTCTGTGTCCGGTTCAGCCTCAGCTCAGCATGTTGTCCAGTTTCAGGATAAATAAAGTCTTTTTACCAGCTCAGCTAACTTGAACCTTGCAGAGTCATTATTACACTATTTACTCCATCTTTATATCTACAGATATAAAGATGAGTTTATTTCAGCTCAAAGATTTTGCATTATTATCACCAAGAAGTGGATAGAATGTAAACATGAATGTGTTTGTACAGATTCTTTACAGGTTAAACTGTTGGATTTGGGATCGGATTGGGATCCTTAAGCTGCTATATGATAGAAAGGTTTGGAAGTGTTCTACATTGGTTGAGAAACCACAAATGAACAGATAATTTTTCCACCACCTGACCTCCAATCCAACGGACCAACCAATGTTTGAATGATAGATTGTTGAACGAGGCCGTCCTGGTTTCTCAGACTGCACTTGGAGCTTGTTGTGAAGATGTAATTACGTTGGGCCTCAAACACCTCAAAAGATCAAAGTAGGTCAGGAGAAAGCAGATCAGTCCCAGTTCACTGCCCATGCCATCAGGAAACACAGAAGCACACAGTGGGACAGTGTCTTGAGATACGTTTGGATAATGAATATAGAGCAGCCGTTTTGCTGACAGGAGACATAATTTGGCTTTGACAGCTTGTGTGGAAGTCCTTTGTTGTTGTCCAAACAGGCCGATGTTCCTGACCCCTCTGGTCAGATGAACGGGACGATTGTCACTGCAGAAAACTCTGAGCTGCGCAGAAATCCAAACTCTGACTTTGAGTCTCTGATTGTTGGTAAAGCTACAAAGAGGCTTTGATTCAGAGAACTAATGGGGACTAGACTCACTCATACACAACTAATGTTAACAGGGGTGGGTTTGTCATGAGTTTGTGGGATTCTGCAGGATTCTGCAGGAGTCAGTCCAGTTCCAGAGTCTGCAAGCAAAACTGTTTCTGTAATGTTGGAGGTTTGCATGAGGGAAGAGATGCATTCATGACTGACATCACGTAGTCGCTCGCTCTGACCTTTGCTGGTCTCATCTATTCAGGTCTGGGCTTCTGTTCCTGTGCCAGGTAACATTCCTCATGATCATTTGACTGGAGCTCTTTCAATGACGTCTTCTTGTTGTTTCCCTCCTGCAGTTTCTCAGAGGACAGTTTGCTCCAGCAGCCATTCATCTGCATTGTTCTTCAGATTCCTACCAAACATATTCTCTGAAGCACATTTATTGCACAGGAACACTTTGTAGGAGTTGAGGTTGAAAGGAAAGGAGCAGTATCAAACACAGTTACTCAATGCTGAATGCAGTCATTTAACTACATTAGAATTCTATGTAATAAAACCTCTTTAGTTCAGCAGAAGATTAAAACATTTAATCAAGATGAAGGTAATGGAGAGACGCCTCTGTGGGGGTGAAGAATCCAGTCCAGACCATATTCTACTTGTAGACACACATAAAGTTAAAGCGATGATGACAAGTTAACAACTCCAAGGACGTCATGTTGGACACCATGTGGATCATCTGCAGTTCTCACATGTTTGTGGAAATTACAGAAAATAACTGTTTTGGGAAAGAATCGGATGCCAGGTTCCCATGAGCCGCCTGCTGCTGAATCCCTGATTAGTAAATGTCTGTTACAAGAAACTGGGGGAAGAAGTTGATCCCAGTAAAGACCAAAGCCTGGCAACTGCTGCAGACGTCTTCCTGACCACGACCTCCACGCCCTCTGGTCCTAATCTGCCATTGGGAGCAACGTCGGGTTCAGTGTCTTGCCCAAGGACACTTCGGCATGTTGGGGGGGATCGAACCTCCAACCTTGCCATCAGTGGACAACCCGCTGTACCACCTGAGCCACAGCCGCCCATGTACAGTATTTTATACAGTTAAATAAAAAGGACCTTGTTTTCTGTCTCAGTTATGTTTGTTAACTGTTTATTATTATTTTTATTTTTTTCTGTGTGTCTGTTCTGGGTATAGTAGCTCCTTGTTTTAGGCGTCTTTGTTCTGTTGTTCTGTGCACGTTGGCTCATTCTGTGCACGTTGGCTCATTCTGTGCACGTTGGCTCATTGTGTTTTGTTGGGGGGGAAACACGAAACCATTTCTGTCTGTATATTTTTGACTCAGCGTAATTTTCCATATTCATGACTTTACATTCTGACTTGTGATAACTGTGATAATAGAACTGCTGGATTTTAACAAAAACATCTTCCTGATGACATGAGTTGTGTCCTTAATAAAGTTTGATTGATTGATTGATTGATTGATTGATTGATTGATTGATTGATTGATTCTTCCTCATAACTGGTTCTGGAGCTGTTCAGGTCTGATCAATGGATCAGTGAGTACCGTAACCCTCACCTGGTCAGTGGCTCCTTCACCTCGAGGCAGATGATGTTAAATATATTATATATTCCTTATAATCAGGTATTTTATACTAAAGGTTTGACAAGTTGCACCACAACAACTGAACTATTGGTGGATGGTCTGAGACAAAATGTTTCCCCAAATATAATAATAATTTTTAAAAGTGGGTAACATTTAATTTTGGGACCTCACTTTGTAGACATCAGAGACCTGTCATGTAGTGTTGTGTGATTTCATTAGGATGACAGGAGAATAAACCCAAATACACTGATATGGTTGTTCTAGAGGGAAACTGTCAAACCTTGACGTATATTTAATGATAATCTGATGTACTGATGTGACTTTAGTGGTAAATGTCTTCTCCTGATCATTGTGGAAACTGTTCAATAGGATCTAAATGGATCTAAATGGATCTAAATGGATCAAAATTGATCTAAATGGATCCAAATGGATCGTCTGCTTTGTGTTCTTTTGGGAATAAACTTCAAGTCCAAAGTCTCAGCTGGACTTTAAGCATGAGAACATGAATAGTTACAGAGAACTGCTGAAGAGTTCAAAGAACATAAAATGCACACGAAGGTAAAACTAGTAGTTTATATTCTGTTTGCAATAAAGTTAGTGAGAGAAAACGAACATAACCCTGGAAATAACTGAAACAAGTCAGAGATAACAGAGCAAAGGTTACCATCAGATGGAGATAGAAGTTCTGCACAGGATGAATCTGAACCGACGTCACTTATGAGTCTGTTTGCCTTAGCAGACGATCCATAACCAGAATCAGTGAGTTAAAGTAGACATTAGCATCGCGCTAGCAGGGCTACAGACTGGGGGCAACAGGCAGAATCCTTTAAAGAAGTCAGTTTTTAAAAAGATTATCTTGGAGTGTTTGTAACAATCTAAGATTTTACAGATGGAATTTTAAATATTCAAAGTTTATGATGTGAAAACTTCAACCAAATCAGATGGTTGAGCAGAAAACCCCTGATGATTTGAGATGGAATAACCCAATACTAGACTGTGACCCTTTAAGGTCGGTCCTTTCTGGCTTTTCCTTTGTCGTTAGCTGTTTAGCAGCAACAAGGACTTTTATGTGCAGCAATCTGCGTTCATGATGTGAAGGTTCTGACCTTTACTACTGGCTCAGAGGGTCGGGGTTCAGTCCAGGCTTGTCCAGTCTGATACCTTGTGATGATGCACATCAGTGGAAAGGCCTGTCTTCACTGTTTAGCTTAAGGAAGTTAGCGTTAGCTTAACGTTGCTCTGTTTTTGTATCAGTGCATCGTGGCTCTCTAGACTGTTTTCCCTCAGTTGAATGTTGTCGACCATCACTAAGCTCCGATGGGGTGACTCTGCATTCTGCAGATGATCCAGCCGATCCAGAGTCAGGGAGCAGAGCTGAAGGAAGACCCAGGATTATGATGTGAGAGATGCTCACTGAACTTTAAACTCAGCAGTGAGACATAGTAGGGGATGGTAGTGAGGTACGTCACATAGGTCCTTCTTATTAATGTTTTAAATGTAATTTTGTAATGTTTCTTTCTTGTAAAGCGTTCTGAGCTACTAACCTTGTATGATGGGCGCTATACTAATAAATTATTATAGTAAGTCCAGCGAGTGTTTGACATGTAAAAGAAGTTGAATAATGAACTAATGCAGAAACTACAGCTGATGTACAAGTGATATAAATATGTTCCTCTCATCTGCTGCTTTGACTGTTGACTAGAAAAACACTCGGTCGGGATGTTCTGGGTTTGATGAACTCGTCTCTATGAACGACCCCGGGACACAAACTAACACTCGGGACTTGACTGTCGGCACGTACAACCAAACCAATTAACCATTTTCAACCATTATATAAGCAATTAGATTGCACAACCCAGTTACACGCTTAGCTAGACATAGCCGGTCCTCACTACGAGGCCAGTGATGTCAGTCTGCTTGTCTTTATGAGGAAAGTCTCATGGATGATGCTGCTGCAGGTGACTTGGCAGGTCCACTGTGTTTAATAGATTAGTTTCTCTTCAATTATTCCTTCTTCCCCACATTCAAGCATAATTAGTTTGAGTTTTGACAAAACACCTGACACTAGAATCTAAATATCCACTGATAGACATGTCGGGAGATGATCATGGCAGTTCTTATTGGAATCTATCCTCAGTATATCTCCACCACATGTCACAGCAATCAGTCCTCTTGTCGTAACTCAAACATAAAGTCGACCCCAACCTGGTCGAACCAACAGTAGATTAAATCCCTAAAAACTTTTCTGTGTGTGTCAAAGGCACATAGAAAACAATCCTTACCTGCCTTAAAATGTCTTTGGTGTTCCTCTACACTGTTGTTTCTTCTAGAAGGTGCAGATGACATCCGTTTCTTTACCCACCACTGCAGCTCAGCACTGCAGCTCAGCACTGCAGCTCAGCACTGCAGCTCAGCACTGCAGCTCACCTCTGACTCTGACAAGCAGTAATATTGGAGTAATTCAGCCACATGTTGGAACCAGAAACGGACTCTGCAGCTGACAGGATCTTTAGTTTTGTGGCATATAAAACTCTGGAGGTTAGAATCTGTCATCAGGACGGTTTAAAGGTGTCGACCGAGTATTTCATGATTCCAGCAAATAAAAACGCCAGATGGACGTTAACGAGGTGAAACTCTGTCAGTCAAAGTTACAAACTAAACATGTTTATTATCAGACCTTTTGCTTTTCATGCATCCAGCAGTTGAACATGTTGTGTTCGCTCTGGTTTTGACTGTCTGAGTGCTGCTGAGCAGGAACTGCACTGTGTCATTAGATAAAACTGATGAAACTGATCCAGAGATTTAAAGTTTTAGAAAATAGGAACAAAGTGAACGATGAGGACAAATCATCATCTTCATCTTCATCAACAGGATGTTTGTATTGTGGTTTTAGTGATGGAGCTTTTTACACGAGCGCAAAGTTGGCAGGTTTTGTTTTAATTCCTCTGAATGTTTGGCAGCAATAGACTCAACATGCTTCATGAGCCTCATTTCATCTGCCAAGCGAAACCCTTCAACTTGCTGGTGACATTATATTCTGATCTTTTGTGCCTCAGAGGTGGAAAATCGCCTTTATGGCTCTTGACTCTGGAGTTCATATTACAGGAACTTTCCCAGCTGCCATTCAGCTGGAACAAAGTTCACCAGTTCCTACACCTTAAGTCAACAGCAGAGCTTATATAAGAGCAGAACAGACACTAACAGAACAGCAGCTGTCAGTCAAACCGTCATATAAATACATTTTGTCTGTGCATAAAAGAACAATTAGGGATTTAAAATTACAGAAACAAAGTTAAGAACTTTTACCACCCGGCATTAGAACAGATCAGGAAGTACAACATGAACATAAGAGGAGTCGAAGAGACGACATGAAATCTGGTTGTTTTCCTCAGAATGAATCGTAGTAAAAGTAATGATCCTGTTCCTGTTGCGTCATGTTAGTTTACGACGTTCCAGCATCTCAAATATCATATTCCTCCACTTATTTCACAATCAGCTTTTCAACTTGTAATAAAAAATAATCAAACTGGTATTTTGAAAATAAATATGTTTTAATAGTTACACTAAAAACAACTATTAATATGTAAAACATTTTACAGCACCAATAAATATATTAATGTGAAAATATACTAAAAGTGTGTACAAAGTTGTACAAAGTCATGACATCATATTTAAATACAAACAGAATGTTGTCTTCATCAGAGAAGTGGAAAGTTGTGATGCTGATCCAGCAGCCTGTAGCCTCAGGAAACACTCAGGCCTCCAGAACATCAGCAGTGGTTTCTATAGTACAGGTAGGATGCATGAAAACAGACGTGGAGGGTTTCTATGTAGTAGACCTGCTGGATGATAACAGCTTTTAGTGGCTCAGAATAACAGTTTGTAGGAAACCATAAAGGCCTGATCATTAAATAAATGTCCAACTACCAAGTCGTGACTTTTGCACCGACCGTTCCTGACAACATTCAGAGCCTTTGAATGAATAAACTGTCATTCACTTCGGGTGGGAGTGAAAGTTATCGTAGCAATGAGAACAGAACGTCCAGGTTGCTGTTGCTGTTGCTGTTGCTGTTGCTGTTGCTGTTGCTGTTGCTGGTCCTGCCAGCGGGGACGAGTGTTTTAGTGCAGACGGAGATTCATTACTTCATATCCAGCCTTTGTACTGTCAAGTCACACTCGTGTTTCCATGTAACTCGTTTCCATCATGTTGTTTGGAGCAAATGAACTCAGCTGTGTAGTTTGACACATCCCCTGTTGTCACCAGGTGGCGCTGTATGCTAACACATGCTACATGCTAACAGAACAGAGGAAGGTGGAAACAAACAGCTGATCAGTGGCTTAAATGTCTGCAAAGCATGGGAGCCCCGATAGCCTAGCGGTTATATCGCGTGACCCACGTGCAGAGGCGTAGCGGCCGTGCCGGGTTCGAGTCCGACCTCGGCCATTTACCACATGTCCTTCCCCACTGTTTCTGACTCTATCCACTGCCTTGTCCTCTCTAATAGAAAAGGCCCAAAACAAATCTTTACATGTTTGCAAAGCAGACTTGTTTGGAAAAGGTTCTTTTTTCTAGACAGTGAAAAACCAGAGAACTAGAGACCACAAAAACTGTTCTTTCAAAATCTGGATGTTTTTTTCCGTCCTGGCTGTGGAGCAGTGGACCTGCTGGAGGCCGTTTGATAGGGTTAACGGTTATGCACTAAACAACTAAACCCTGTAGTACCCTGCCAGGCTCTGGTTCTGACAGGGTTAGGGTTCTGGCTCAGAACCAGAGCCTATTATTATTATTATAGCCACATTATTTTTCTCATGGTCCAAACCATCTTTTGTACCACTAAAGTCCAAACATACTGTGTGTCATTAAGTGAAAACACGACTCCTGGACATAGAATCAAATCCAACATTCAGAACTTTATCGTAGCTTACAAAGAACAGTTTGGCTGATGTTGCTTCCTCACTCACTAATAAAGTGCGTGTCTCCTTTTCCTTCTTCTATCTTTGTTGTGGCTCATCAGAGGGCAGGTCTCTCATATGGTAACAGTTTAAAGGACATGTTGGATTCCCTGTCAGAGTCGGGGAGTGAGGACATTATGTTCGTGGTTAAGTTCAGAGAAAACAATGCGTTTTACTGCCCAGACTGGAGGCCTCAGTCTCAGACCGACCAGTGACATAAAGACTCACTTCTCAACAGGACACATCCTCAGGCAGACCAATGCCAAATGTCTCCCAGTCTAAAATGAAAAACACCTGTTGGCACATCATTCATGTGTATGTTGGTGGCTGGGTTTTATCGGCCAACGGGCCCGCCTTAATCTCCTCCAGCTGCTGAGAAACGCAGCTTTAGTTAAAATGGAATGTCAAAGCATTGTCAGTCCTTTTTCCCACAACTAAAGTTCTCCTTCCCATCTGTGTCCAGATTGAAAACAGCTGAGGAGTCAGAATAACATTAACACTGCAAATAAATATCATAATACCAAATACTGAACATAAATTAGATGTAGTGTCGTAGACAAAGAGATATCTAAGAAGTATATACAGATCGTTCACGATAAACTGTTGTTGTAGATCAGTTGATCACAAAGCTGATTAAAAAGGAACCTTGTAGTGTTTCTGATCTGATTGTCTTCTCTGTATATACCTGCAGTAGCATCCCTTTAGACACCTGGTCTCAACATATTGTGTTAGAAGAACACAAGCGTCAAAAAGTAAATAATAAACTCTTGCACAAAAAAAATGACACATTTCCAGGGAAGGTTACATGAAGGAGGCTGATCAGAACCAGGTGGTGGTTTGTTCCCTGGGGCTGGACTCACTGCAGGAGGGTTAAGAGTTTAAAACCAGGCTGCATTATAAAGAGAAACTTCACTCATATTCTGCTCTAATCTCAAACTAATGAACTGCGAGATTTGAAAAATATATTAACCAAATTATGGAGTCAGAGGCAGAGCCGGTCCCCGATGTGTTGCCCTAGACCAGGTTTTACATGGTCCCCCCTCCTTCTGCCATTTACAGACGTTTACAAAAATAACAATTAATATTAACTGGGCTTTGCTTTACATTTGAATCAATGTGAGCTTTTCCATTTTAAGAGTTAATAGTAATAACTAGTTTTAACGTTTTAAGTTAAAAATTAATTTTAAGTTTTCACGGCGCCCCCTGGAGGTGAGTTTTATCTATCAGCTAACATTAGCTACGAGCAACATCCTCTGCTCCTGGGGCGATATCTGTAACCGTCCAGATTTTATCTGGTAAATATCCAACATGTTTGATATTAACGGAGCCACGATGAGTTCAGGAAGTTATGACTGAATCTGTAAAGTGTCACATTACAAATAATCTGGACCAGATTTCTGCTCCAACTATCAGCAGGATGAAGCTCCTGCAGTCTGAGCCCAGCCTCAACAAACCCAACAGGCCTGATCATCACCCAGTTTTAACATTGACCAAGATCTGTGAACTCCCCAAAACTTCAGTCGTAGTCTGAACGACTCTGAACAACCCTTCATCTTCACATTATCCATGACCACAGTGTGGAACCTGCAGTCACCACAGGAAGAGAACTTATATTCTCCTCCCAGCTGGAGTCGGTCTGTACAGTGGAGACAACTTCACATCATGGCTGAGGGAAACACCTCTTGGACCTTCAAGTACCAGGAGAAAGTCCTCCCTCTGTCCCCTTTGCTTTTGTCAGAGTTTGAAGTTCAGATTCTGCTGCATTAAGTTAACAGGAGCTTTTTATATCCACAGCAGACGAGCATCCAGTGAAGTTAATAAAACATGTCTTTTCCATCCGTTCATACGCCAGCAGCGCATTCGTGTCACTTTAAATATGTTTTCTATGTAGCAGCAGAACATCGTCGACGTAGTAAAAGTACGTATATATTAATATCTTTAGTCGGAAAACAGGCCGTGTCCAGATCTGCATCCAGAATGTCCTGTCTTGCGTTGTCATTGTGTCCTTGCAGGGAATGCATCCTCAGATTTCAAAGTGCTGTTCCAAGAAAAGAACTTCTTCATAACAGTGTTCCAGGTCTCATCTTCTCGGCGTGTCACATCTGTGGAGGACAAGAGGAAAATCTGGTTATTTGACTGGTTGTTCTGGAAAACGTTACAGAATGTGATGAAAGTCTTTGCATTGCTGCTCCATGAATTAGGGACGTTTACAGACAGGGAAGGTAGACGACGGAGGATCATGTGACTCAGTTTAGTCAGTCTGTTGAATTCTCTGCTGCTGTTGTACAGTAACATATATTTTCTTAAACTTTCTTCTAGCCAGCTTCTCATGGTTTTCTGAGTGTGTGGTTCCTCAGCAGGGTTCGACTGGAGGTTGGGGGTGAGTGAATCCAGAGACCCCCCACCCTCAGGTCACCTCCACCCTCTATACCAAACACTAGCAGCCAATTGGAATCATGTCTGTGTTGACCAGAAGTGTGTGGCCCTCTAAGTACAAAGCAGTGTGGGGGGGCCTGGGGTCAGAGGTCGGGGAGATGGAGGGTCAAGACGGGTCAATAAACAGCTTGGTTAAGTGGAAGCAGCAGTTCCAGCTCCTCTGTACAGAGCTACATGCTGCACTCATGACATCTGACTCAGGAACATCACACACAATTAAAAATGAGTAAAAAAACAGGAAATGTGACGTGCAAGCAGCATTAA
>OMNN01064042.1:0-13567 GCA_900302755.1 Chromis chromis
ACTTTTTTTATTATCATTATTATTATTTTATCTATTTATTTATTTATTTTGGCATATGTCCATCCAGGATGCTTCAGGGTCAGAATGAGAAGCTAAAAAAAAAAAAACGATGTCTAATCTTATTTTCTAATCTAACTCTTTTTTTTATTTTGGACAAGTTAAAACTCACATAATTATTTGGTTTTCATTGCATATCTTATTTTGGTGTTTATTTTCCCTACATTGGCGCGAATGGAACGAAACGCAGATGCAGGTTGGGCCATTTTGTGCGGAAGTGGTGCAAGTATTTTGCATTTACCTACAATTTACTTACACATTGCGTAGGTATAATACAATAAAACAAAAATAAAACAATAATAATACAAAATTGCAATAAAGGAAACTCATGTGAAATCAGAAATTCACGCATGCGCATTAATTCAATACGAGAGCAAAATAAGCACAACAAATAAATAACTGTCACTCTACAAGCCTAAAACCAACTATTGTGTCTGAGTCTTTGTCTGAGCCTCTTGCAAAGTCATATTTGATATCAAACAGTGCGAAAGAGCTGCTGATTAAGAGGAGAAAAACATTGCTGCTGCTGCTGTTGTTAGCGGTTGTCCAGTTGAAACTAATTAGGGCCTATTTAGTGGGAATTGGAGGCTATTAATGAAGAAATCAATGTTATTAGGATATGCTAATGACACATCAGCCTGTTGGGATCGAGTCATTTATTAACATGGAAAGGTTCGAGTCACACTGATCCGTCAATTACAGACAAGTCACTGCCCCTTCTCACTCCATCACCCCTCCTGTTGCAAATCTATACAGTGTTTTTGTTTGTTTATTTGTTTGTTGATAGAGGGGCATTTTCCTCCTCTGTGTATGGGTTTTAATAATCCACCTCCTATGAAAATGGATGCTGATTTACATGCAGGAGAGAGGCTGCCTAATAAGGCTGTAGATTAAGGGAAGATTTAGCTCAGTCATTCGTGTAGATTGGGTTTCCCATCAAAGAACTGCAGGATCTGACGGCTGCAGATTAAAAAGCAAACAGCTGTTGGAATTTTTTTGTTGTTTATTCGCATCCCCACCCCCCAAATGCACCCCCCTTCAACCTCACAGCCTTCCCTCACTCCTCCTTCTTCTCACACAATCGTGCAAAATTAGGAACGAGGTGTCCTCAGACCTCTGGAAAGTAGATCCAGAAACCTTCAAACAGGATTAATCTGCTGCAGGTTCACATCTGATGAAGAGCCGCACCGCCTATGGATGCAAATCTGGCTGATGTAAATGGCAAAGCTTGAAATGCATTTGTGGAAATGAACTTTATATGTGCAGCAAGGTCACATGTTGATGAGCTGCACGGGAATAGAAATACAACTGATTTGCATTCGATGTTGCACATGAGGATGCATCTGTCAACAAGCCATATTCACCCCATTATGGGCTTCTATTCACACTTAGGGCTGTTTAGGCTGTTCCTCAGTCAGATTTAAGGCCACGAAGCTCTTATGCAAGTTGTGAGTGCTGAATCAAGCTGGAATCTGCGTTGAAACTTGATGACAGCACACATGTAGAGCAGAGTCAGGGGAAAAACTGAAGCACAGCCAGAGCCTGAGCTTTCCCAAAGCACAGGGCGTGATGTGATGCGATGCCCCCCTCCCTCCTCCTTCTCCACCCCAGTAAAGAGTTTGCAAGCCCCGCAGCTTTCTCATGGCTCCTCCACAATGGCATGTTTGGTAGCTGCCCGTCGGCATTGCTTAATTAGGCGAGGAGTTGATTAATTTGCACTAATTGACAGCTAATTTAAGTACTAGGGGCACATCGGATTGACGTTTGTCGGGGCACAGAGGCCATGTGAGGTCAGGGCAGCGCACTGCGGATGGATGGATGGATGGAGGGATGGATGGACTGTTTTTCTCCCTCCATATGGATGAGCAGCTCTGCGGGGACTGACCCGTTTCTTGAAGGCCCTGCAGGAGGCTGAGGGTGACAGGCAGCAGCCACCAGTGTCTGCACCATATTGAGGATGTCAGGTCTCTTAACCGCGTCAATGCTCAGCAGGCTGATCAGTGTTAGTCAGCCAGCATCAACAAGTGTCCACATTCTACCAGGTCAGGTGATAGCAGGGCCAGGTTTTAGTAGTTAATGGTTTAAAGAAATACATTTAAAGCCTGTAAGATAAAACTGAATTTAAAGTCAGCATATATGAGTTCTTTACAGTACAAAAGGGCCCCCATGCACTTTCCAATAAGGCACCTTTATAAAGGTTTTGCAGTGGTGGAACCTAAGTATTGTACTTGAACACCAATTTGACATATTTTTCTTTGTCATGATTTACAAGTTATTGTTCCTGTTATTGATTGTATTTGTTGTGCTGCATTTATCTCACAGCTATAGTTACTTTTGACATAAAGATATGACATCTAATGAGGTTTTAAAGATGACACATGGTCATAGATCAAACAATCTAATTATAATTATCTCTTCCTTGACCAACTATAAAATGCTACCCGGATATGTATCAAATCAGAACTAGCGTTATTGGTCAAGCATGTGAACACATAGAAGGAATTTTGTTCTCAGTGTCCTCACACAAAAACACACATGCATTTAAACAAGGGCAACAGATTAAAGAAAAGGGAAATAAGTGTTTCACCACTATGTACAGTGACAGATATGCGTAAAAAAGAGCATGTTTAAAAGTGAACTAAACATTTAGTGCAAATTGTGTAGATTCTGACTATAAATATTAGGAATAAACTGTTTAAATACCTATAAACAATTATAGCCAGTACCGTAATTTTGCAACACTGGAGTATTTTACTGCAGAATGAGTGCTTGTATTGTAGGTACATTTTGTATTGTATCTTGTATTGCCAAGTCTGATGTTGTATTGTCCATTTTCTAATATTAGAGTTATACATGGATAAAGCATAATAACTACTATATTATCAAGCCTGAACACTGCAAAACTAAAAGAGGACAAGTTAACAAATCTTCTTGTTAACTTAATGTAAATACACAAGTTTTTGGTTTTCAATTTGACCTAAAATATCTAGCTTTAGACAATTAAAGAACTTTCAAACATTAGTTGTCTGATTTGACGTCTTGACCCAAAATTTAGAGTTAAATTAATCTTTTGCTGAAAGTTCAATCAACTCAATAAATCAAGTTTAAAAGAATCAAAACTAGAGTGCTAGCAGATTTCCCAGCATGCATTGCTTGAGAGCTAAAACTCCCCTGAGACTCTTATTTTGTAGAATGAAGAACACACTGACAATGAAAACGTACTGTATCTCATTTAAGATGTGCAGAATCCTGGTTGATTCTTTACATAATAATGAAAACAGTGCAAATCACAAGGGAGGTTAGTAGTGAATTCAATAGCTACCCCAAAACAAAGTATCTAGAAGCAGCGTCACATGTTGTCTTAGGTGTAAAATGGAATCAACACTTGCAACTGGCAGTTCTTCATGTCAGTTACTTCAACTTAATATCTTAAGTTGACTGAACTTGTTCACTTACCTCAGGAAGTTTTAAATTTTAAAACTCAGAATTATTCAACCTATACTTAATGTTTTTAATCAGCAAGGAAAGTTGTGTTTCTAAGTTGAACAAAGTTAAAAATGATTTACAGTTAAGTTATAAAAGTTAAAAAGTCCTTAAGAAAGACAAAAAATAAAATAAAAATCATCAGCCAAAAGCATCACAATGGCATAACCAAAGGAAATGGAGCAATATGACATCCCAAAAGTGTTCTTGTTGGCTTACTAATCATTTAACCTTGTAAAGCCATTATGTAAGAAGCACTTAGGATTTTAATGTCAGATCAGCTTTAGATTTATTGGACAAATGGTAGGCAGTGTCAAGTCCCATCAATTATATACATTTTTAATACTTTTACTTTCAAAAACCATACTTCTTCCCACCTACTAGTCCATGGTGCGTTCACGGCTCCACAGATTCCTCCCTCCTCGTCCCAGCACAGAAGCTACTCTGTGCAGAATTGTATAAATGTGTACATTCTTTTTTCCGGAGGGGTGAGCCAGGGTCCGTGTGAGAGGCAGGGGGTGAAGC
The DNA here is from genome assembly GCA_900302755.1 of Chromis chromis. Lineage (NCBI taxonomy): Eukaryota > Metazoa > Chordata > Actinopteri > Pomacentridae > Chromis > Chromis chromis. Next base: position 4,066 of record OMNN01064042.1, read on the forward strand.
CACTGAGGCAATGGCGGCCTCTGTCCGTGTGAATCGGAAAGACGATTAGGGGCTTATTAGCGGCATGGGGAGAAGTGTAACTTGTTGGGAGTGAGCGGCCAGAGCCCCAGCGACGTCTCCAGCCGAGAACAGTCCGAGGCATTGTCCTACCTAATTATGGCGGATGGACTTCTTTTTGTTTCCCATTCGGCATGCCTGTCTGATTCTCTTTTTGCCCGGCCGCTAGCTCCGACAACGCTGAAGTGTGCTAATTAGAAAAGAAATGGTCCTAGTAATTATGTCAACTCTCATTAACGGCGATGACAATGAGCAATATTATTTTTACGCAATGTTTTGTGTAGGGGACCCTGCTTCCAATGCTCATTAGAAGGAAAACATGCCCTGATGGCCGGGAAAGCTCCTTGCATGTCCACAGCCGAGAGGTGCTGCACTGCGTGGAAATGGCAAAGGCATTAAGTTATTGCCCTAATTAAAAGTTGAGCACCACCAAAGTTAGCTGCTCTGGCTGCAAACTTCCAAGTGAAATAACAGGCAATTATCATTTCATTTTAAAAGTTTATTAAACAATTTCACCAAAAAAAAAAAAAAAAAAGTAAATCATGTTTAAAATAGAAGTAAGAATAAATAGGGAACATTTAATCAAGTTAGGTCTAAAAGCCTTAGAGAAGTTCAGTGAAAAGTAATAAGTTTCCATAAAAGCAAAGGCATCTATCTAGAGGAGAACAGGCTCACTGAGGAGTTTGAAGAGAAGACCTCAGATGTGTGAGAGAGCATTTTGCTCCAATTTAAGGTTTGAAAGTCTTTGTGGTGAACGTGTTCATCGCATATTGGTGAACACATAGAACAGAATCACCTTGAAATCCCAAATGTCCTGTCGCTTGAAATAAAGATTTGTCACTTCTTGGGCCTCTCCAGGATGTTCAAGAATTTTCCCCTGGTCATTTCTCTGGCTGGAAGACAAGACGACATAAGATCACACATTCAGAAGAAAACCACAGTGCAACTTAGGAGACTGCTTTTATTCAATAGTATGCTTGATTTTAATTTGCTTTACTATCCTCAAACAGTCTTTAATAAGTTGGTAAAATCAGAAACAAACTGTCAGTCTTAGACAACATTTTGCTGCAGCTCCTATGACTTCAGAACAGTTGGTTATTAATGCAAAGCATGTATTTAATATCTACAGTGTCACACTGGGAGGCAATTTATACAAACATCTGTTCATTGAGGACATGGAAAACAACATGAAATGGAGACCAAGCAACCAAAGAGTCTTGTGATCGCATGACTGCTGTTTCAGTGTAGTGAGGAAGTGTCAGACCTACCTATAAAAGTGGGTGGTTGTGTTAACGTGATTATGGTGTAAAATGGTTTAAATAAGTGACAAATGACTAGGAAAATAGGAGTAAGGGCAAAACACCCATACTCATTTTAGCAATACCAAAAACTAAACACTAAATATGGTTGTGACTGAGGTTTAAAAACTGACCTGGACCGTCTTAACGGGTCACAAGATAAATCAGAGGGGACATGGCAGGTTAAATGGGATAGGAAATAATGCCAAAGAGCACAAAATTCCAAATCTTAACCATTCAAACTAAAAATTGTATTAAAATTTAACAATCTGTGGTAGAAAAATCACCACAATGAGAAGGGGTCATGAGTAGACAACACTGCTTTGCTTTAAAACCACAATAGCCTAAAAGATTATAAACACAACACTCCAGAAACAAATGTCCTCAAATATGTATTGTTTATTCCTTTATTCTACTGTTGTTTGCCCTGTCTTGTAGCTGATGCTTCAGAATCAGAATCAGAAATACTTTATTGATCCCTGAGCATGCACACTAAATCATATGACATGACATAGACGATATGATTAATGCTGTACCTACAGGAGATTTTACATTATAATAAAATGCAGGAACTTTATTAATGACTATTCAATTTGAAATGCATATAATAAACAGTGATTATATCACTTTCAAAACACAAAAATAAGACCACAAATACTGTCACATATTGGCTATTATGATATTAGGTGAGAATCACATTTGATTTAGAAAATGTTATGACAGTTCACTCATTTTCACACTACAGAATTGCACTGACAATACTGAATGACCTGTAATGCAAATAAAACAGACTGGTAAACATGTTAACATGGGCAAACATAACAGTGAGGGGGTTCAAGTGAACTAGGGTTTGCACAACTTAGTCCTAAGGCACAATCATCCCCACTGAAGGCCCTTTATGAAACTGGTTGTCACTGGGAGAGCAATCATTGCAGAGGCTTTTCTGTCAAAGACAAACCCTTCAGTGACTGTGGAGACTGCAGGGACCCTCCTGCAGCATCATCATAAACCCTGGAGAGGCACCATCGAGGCACAGTAATTACTCTTTGTTAAAGATAAGAAGAGGATCAGCCTCTCAGCTCCACTACAGTTTCTATGAGCTGCAAAGCTGCGATCACCTCAGTGACTTTAAGTGGCATTTAAGAAATCTTGTACATCACACAAGTGTAAGACTACAGAGTGGCAGGCAGCACGTACTTCAAACAGGCACTAAGCAGAAAGTCATCCACCTTCATAAAGCCTGTAAGAAGAATGTGATTAGGATCTCAACTGGCTGCTGTTTGCCTCTGTCGGTGAAGAGGGGCCCCGCCTTCCCTGCCCACGACGGCTAATGAAAAACCCGGGGCAGTTAGTAATTTAGATGAGTTGCCCTGGGTGGAATGATAATGGTTCATCTGGGTGTGGGGGCCACATCACCTTGAGGTGTCCATCATTAGGTTTAAGATGATGCTAATTGGAATGGGATGGATTCATTTTGCACTTTGCTGTCTCTTCAAATCACCCTAAACAAAGTCATCAACGGACCCCTGGACATGCAGAGGGTGCTTTAGATTGAAATGAAGCCATCAAAATTAGGCGAGGGAAAGCAATTACACTGGGATGACCCTAAAACTGCCAGTGTGTTGATGTCACTTAGGAACGGTAAAGGGTGGCAGTTAATATTTTTGAATTTTAAGGTGTCATGCTTCTCTCTCTCTCTCTCTCTCTTGTTATCACTTTTTCCATCTCTTGATGAGCCCAAACTGTAAAACAGTTCAATGATAGCTGTGCCACTCCTCCTGAGGCTCCTCGCCCCGCTGAGCGTCTCATTAATTACGGTTCAGTTCAGCCGCCCCCTAGCCAGGTAGAAACTCAAATTACTGATATATTAACGTTAAAGACCCCATTAAAGAGAAATCGGTGCTCGGCCTACTGTTTGGCTGACCAAAAACTTTACCAGGAACTAGGACTGAATGATTTGACAAAAATATCCAATGGCCATTTTTATCACAGCTATTGTGATATAATATTTTGATGTCCTGCTTCAGTTCAACATTCACTGCGTAATAGATTTAAAACATTTGATGAAGCATGATCACATGAGAAACATTCAAGTGTGACTGTTACACACAGAGGACAGCATGAATTTGTAAAACCACTGACAGAACACACCGCACAACGTATATCCCAAATTGCAGCATTTAGAATTTGCTAACTGAATTGTTTTTAACTGCAATCTTGATTTTAATTTGATTAATTGGAGGGAACATCATCAAAGAATTTAAAAGATGCAACGCAGATAAACTCAAACTAAACTCATGCATAGTAGGACCACTGACTTTGTCTGCAGCAATGCCAGTGGGTTTTTGAGGCTGTAATTAAAGGCACAATGGTAACTTAAGCTAAATGCTAATGTTAGCATCCAAACAGTCTGATGTCTAGCAGGTGTAATGTTTAGTATCTTCAACATACCAGTGCGGCATGCTATCATGCTCACATTTGCGAATTAGCACAGAGCTAAAGGGGATTGCAGTGTCAGTAGTTTTGCAGGTATTTGGTCATAAACTAAAGTATCAACAAAAAACAAACAAACAAAAACTATAAAAACTTCCACCACTTGAAGGTGTAAAACAGAAACTGAGAGGACCACCAAAATCTATACAAACAAGCCATCCAACAGACAGCAAGAACGTCGACCCAAATTTCATGACAGTTCAGCCTTGAGATATTTCACGCAAAACAACATCATGGTGCATCTTCAGAGGACCATGAATATCTCATTTTTAATGCCACTTATTAAAGTATAAGTGGCATCCTCATAGACCAATGGTCAGACTGACACTAATAACATGATGGTAGTCTAGCTAAAAAGCTTCAAAAACATCAGGACATGTTAGTTAAAACTTAAAGATAGTTGATTGATCTTAATTAAAATGTTTGATTTGCTGCCCTAGCTTGTTATAGTGCAATTGTATTTCTTTGTACGTACAAGTTATAATATTCAACAAATTACTGATAAAGATTTTTTGACACAGACTTAACATGACTAATAATAAAACACTGCAATGGCTGTACATTTTTATAATATATACATAAAAACCAGAGGATACAAACCCTTAGAAGTACACACCCATGCAATGGTACGCTGAAAACACACACAAACAGAAAGTGCACACAGGCTTTGTCATACAGCCGGGGAGATCAATACTGATTAGGGGGACTTACAGATTTGTTTAGTTGATTAGAAAGGTCAATTACTAATTTTGCACTAAGTTAATCAGCATGTTGTTACGACTGCCATCCATACTAAATGACACCTTATGGATTCTGCAGGCCATCGCCTTGCCCTGTTGATTTGTTGCGATCTAATTATCATTTGGCCCTAACTGGTCACAGATTCCATCCCAATCTACCACAGCAGTTTAGTGAACACAGTTAATTTTACCTAAATTAGATATTCTCCATTGCTTGGGTTGAATTCATTTTTTTAATCTAAGTAATTATTCCCACAGTTCACATATCAGTCCCACAACCATCTGATGTGGATTTCAGCCCTGATTTGGTGCACTGCAACAATGGAGATTAACCTATATCTGGAAACAGCTAAAAATGCCAGGAGGCTATTTAAAATGTCGCCTTCTTTCCTAGTCTGAACAGCAAAGCACCGGAGCTGTTACAACCCAGACGTTTCTGCAATTTTCATTTGGCAAATCCCATGTGGCTCAAATGTAAATGCGGAGGAAACGCGTTGGTGTAACATCTTACTTTCCTCTCGTTTACGACGAGTGATCTGGGTGTCATTGTCACAGCCCACTCCCAGCCCCCACCACCACTCCCCTGTGTATAAAATGAGAGTAATCATCACTTTGTCCCCCCACAAAACCTCCACCTCCCCTCGCTCCCAATGGCACGCTCCCGGTGAGCCGCTAGACCCCTGTTAACTGCAAAGACAGATGACCACCTGGGTTAACTGGAGTCCTGGACCCCAGCCCTGACTGCCCCAATTCGCTTTCATTAAGAGTTAAGAGGACTTATCTGACCCTCACTGCCCATCTCCGAGTGCTGCTCAGCTATTACGGGATGTAAGCTTTATTTAATGGATTTAACATCCACTTTCACCGCCCTCTTCCCCGGGGACAAGGGAGACACAGAGGAGATGACACACACAAACACTCAAGCATGGAAACACTTGGAGGCACACATATTCAGCCCCAGGCACCCGCCCAACACCCCCCGCCTCGCAACACATACACCTGACGCTCATGTTTGTGTTCAAAATTCAATTACCCACTTATTGATACTTCACGGGGATATTTAAGATGCAGACACGAGCTGTGATTTCCCAGGGGAGCCACTGGTTCCTCTTTATGTCCCAACCGAGAGGGCCCACCCCTCCTCCTCCTCCTCCTCCTCCTCTGATGCATTTTCGCCTGGCTGACACACACACACACACGCACGCACACACATTCACACACCAAAACAAACACATCTGCACCTCCCAACCCCTGCCCCAGCCTATGCCTGTTCAAGAGGTGTCCTTATTAATAGGCAATCAGTCAAAAATCATTCATTAAAAAGCCTAAAAGGTTTTACACCCGCGCTATGATTAGCTGGGAAAGAAAATCCAATGAATTCCTAATGCCTTTATGTAAATGAGGTGTCATTTCCGATCTGCTCAGGGAGGCGGCAGGCAGGCAGGACTGAGAAGCGGTGTGTGTGCGTGTGTGTGTGTTATACTCTGCCTCTCTCTGCTTCTACACAGCTCCAACACTGATCCTGTTCAAGATATGCGTGAGCTATATCAGATACAGTTACAAAATGCTAACCAAAGGAAGGAGAAGCTCATGTTAGCCTGTTGCAAAATGTGCGCAGAACTACTTAGAATTTTCCAACAAGAAGACCATGACTATAAATACTAACACTTGTATGAAAAAACGCTCACAATCACTTGAACAATGCCTCTGTGTGAGCCAGTTTGAGAGAACTCCCCACATAAGGGCCAAGGTTACTGAATTTTAAGATGATATAAACTGAGCGTCTAAACAGAACCATCCTAGATCCTCGTTTCACCTTCCTTACACAGGAGGTGCCATCTTGAAGGAGATACGCCACAATGCTGCCATTCATTGCAACGATGAGCCCAAGGAGACACAGGGGAGAGTTGAAAAGACGAGCACGGTGAAATAGTAGAGGTGAGGAGGAGGAGGAGGAGGAAGAGCAGTGGCGGTGGGGAGGCATCCCCTGTTCCTCATTCAGCGGCTGTCAGCTTAGGCACTTCATAACCGCCCGCCCCGCGGTCAGCCCGCCCTGATGGATTGATGGAGGCACATTAGCACTAGTGGGGCCCAGTGAATGCAATCATATTCAGCAGCGGCATGCTTCTAATAGGCCGGAGATTGATCCTGAGCGTGAGGAGGAGGTGGTGGTGAATGTGGGCCCATTAGCAGCTGTCAGGGCAGGGTGACCTTCAGTCTCACCTTCACACAGGCAGACGCAACAGGGGTCGGCCGGGGTGTACGGCAGGTGGCATCATGGCTGAGGAGAGGTGATCTGGGGTATGACAGAAGCCACAACAGGTGGTCCGACACCCAGAATGCACTAAGTGACGCTGTTTTTACTTACATGTCAAAAATTTTGATTATTGTAACACAGTTGTCTCAAAGTTGTCTGCTAAAGGGGCAAAGAAATTATTTTGTAAGTCTAGGCCAGACAACATTTTAGTAACACTCAAGGGGGCACAATATAGTTAATAACTGTAGTCTATGGTAATGTAGTACGATAACCACTGCTGAGTGCCAGTTTTGTCACTGTTATTAGCTCATGAAGATACCCAACCAGCACCACAATACATTAAACTGGCAATGCCCTTAGGCTCCTGTAGTTAGCTTGTGAATTACTTTTGTTGTACTTTTCTGGTAGTGTTTTTGAAGCTAGTACAAGCCATACTTAATTAACAGCACAACTTAGGGAAAAAAACTGTCAGTAGCCTTGAGCCCACAAGTGTGAGCGTGTCAAATCGCACCAACTCCAGCAGCCATGTTACCAGCCGTCTCAGTAGCTGAGGCCCTTCAGTGTATCCCAAAGGAACACTCAGCTTTCAATTACCTCCAATAACAGCACTTATCAGAGTCCTCAGCTTTCCCCAGAGACATGGGGCTTGATGCACGCGCTCAGCAGCCCACGACAGGGGCATTCATCACGGGGCGGAGTAACAGCTGGGGCCTGAGGAAGAGGCACGCGTCAATCCCCTCTGGGACTAACTGGGCCAGCGTCACACAGCCATTTTGGCGGGTGCTGGTGGGAGGAGGAGGGGGGGGACATAAAGGGTGTGTTGCGTCCTCCCTTCACATCCATGTTAACACATGTGTACAAATATGAGTATGTAGCAATATGTACACATCCCACAAAAGAAAAAGCAGGAATCTACACTAGTCCTGCTTAGGTGTATTCTAGGAATAGGGCCTGGTCCAGGTCCCCTTTCTCACTGCAGTAGGGTGGGTGAGTTTTCATTGCTTGATTGTGCTCTGCCCATTAACCAGCTCCCTCTTTAATGGTCCACATGTTGAAGGGGGAGGGGCAGTAAATCCTGTCCCCTGCCCTCGCTCTGCCGTGCCTCTGCGGAGTATGTTTACGGGTACTGAAGAGTGCACAAACATGATGAAAAAGTAGCTGAGATTTACAAGGCCTCCCCTGACAGCCAGGAAAAGGAGAAAATTAAACCAGAGAGCATTAAACAGGCACCGATTACAGGGCTGCTCTGACACCAATAATAACCATCATTGTGTCCCGTCATCCCGAGGTACATGACATGATTGCAAAGCCTGCAGTCCTGCACCTATGACAGCTAACATCTTTATACCAGCCAGATTACATGCTTCTCTGGTTTAGGAGAGTCAAGGAGATTAGACAATTTCTCAGCTAAATTAATTTGCGGCCTGGGGCAAATACAGCACATGCTTTCTTTAGTCTGTTATATGTATTGTCTGTTTAGGTATTTGTAGATTTACCATTGTAGCAAATCTTAGGCATTTAAATCACACTGGAGTCAAATCTGATGATCTTTTTTTGATTTTTTTTTTCCACTCATGCATCTCTCAAAATTTATCAAAGCCTCTCCAACTTATTATTTAAGTACAGGCTGTTTTTCTGGAGTTTTACAAAACACTGCACTCAACACAAGCTATAAGATCTACTGCTTTATAAACTTAGTCAGATCACGTGACTCTTATGTACAGGCTTGTTGGATAAATTTAGTTGAACTTGGAAGACAAGCCCTTCATGTATCATTATGTATATTGAAGTGGGTACATCACAATTCCACAATGCTCGTGGGCTTTTTCACTGGGAAAATTAATACCCCTTTTTCTCTTAGGAAAATATGAGCACTTAGCTACATCTCTCTAATCCACACTCCACAAGGATTATGACAATGGAGGCAGTAGGGAATGGATTAAAAAAAATAGATTTGGCATCCATCAAACGCTTGAGCATTTGTTGTATGGGCTCTTGTGGACATGCCCTTGTTTCTTACCTTTTCCATTTAACAAGATGAACAAGATGACCTAAATCCATTATTGTAACACCTCAAGGTCAACATATTTCTGCAGGTTGACGGGAGACTTTATTTGAAATTGAAAACTTTCAATCTCAACATTATGGTTTCCAGCTTTGGACAAAAACATATGAGCACATGTGCAATCTGTTTGGAATTTGAACATAAAAACTAGGGATGCTCCGATCAGGTTTTATGCTGCCGATCACCGATACCGATCAGCCAAAGTGCCGATCACCACCGATCACCGATACCGATCACATGGATTGGCTTAAAAAAAAAAAAAAGATTTACTTATGATGAGTGCTACTAGCTACATAATTTGGAGAAAAAAAAGAACTATAAAATCACCTTAATTTAGACAAAAGCATGTTGTTACCTTGTTACAACTGAAAAACACTTAAATTTATCTGCCATCAGTAACACAATCTTAACAGATTGAAAACATTAAGGCTCTCAACAGGCTAAATCGTGCAGAAAATCTAATAAATAAAAGCCCATATATCTCACAACTAGGGCTGGACCCTAATAATCGAATATTAGTTCACTGCGGTGGTATTTGAATAGTAATTTTGACATTGGAATAGTCGCGCGCGCCTCCGCCCCGCCGTGCGCC